>APFE031007662.1:0-10253 GCA_000404065.3 Pinus taeda | reverse complement strand
CCATGTTTTCCCTAAAAATTATTACAAGTATCTCCCTAGGTTTGATGGAGAGAATGGTATCACTGCTCAAAAACATATTCAAGGTTTTGAAAATTATCTAGATTTATTTGAAATTGATGAAGATGATGTTATTATCAGTGTTTTTTATCTTTCTTTGCAAAGTAGAGTAAAGATTCGGTTCAAAAATTTACCTATTGCAGGCATCTCAAATTTCCAACAGTTTTTCAAAATTTTCCTTGATAGATGGATAATCAAAGTCAATCTTCTTGTGATCATAGAAGAATATAATCAGTTAAAAAGACAGCCAAATGAAACAATACAACAATTTTCAGATAGATTTAATCAAGCCTATTATTCAATGCCATCAAATATAAGACCTCCCCCTGATTCAACTCTTTTGCATTGCCCAAGAGAATTTGATCCAGAGATAGAATTTCAACTAAGAGAAAGAAACCACTCAACATTGGAACAGATGCAGAACATTGCAGTAGATGTAGAAGTTAATTTGCAAATTAGAAGAGAAAAGTTGAAAGAAGAAAAGAGGAAAAACTCGACATTTTGATGAAGAAAATAGAGGAAATGATGCAGAAGATCACCATGAAAGATGGAATTTTTGCTCAAAATTACCTTGACACATTTATTCCACAACAAGAAGAGATTGAGAATCATGAACAAATTCCTACTAATTCCAACTACCATAGATCAAAAGATAGATTCATAAAGCAATATGTCGAGGAGAAATCTCTTGATCTAATGTGTATGTTTGCTGACATTACTTCTTTTGATGATTTTCCTAAATATGATCATTATGATGATAATTATGTTCTTCAAATCCAAACTAACTTTAAGAGCAATCACAAGCTAGTTTAGGGAATAAGGAAATTCAGTTTCAGCAACTTGAAAACAGTGATCATTTTATCCATATCAACTATGAAAGTGAAGAAGAAAGTACAAAAAATTTGGAAATAAGTGAATATTATTTGCCTCTTTGTTTTGAATCATTTTAGTTTTTAAAGGAAATGTGGTATAAAATTTCTAAAGAAAAGGAGAAGCAACTTGTAGAAATTTGTGAAGTTTCATTCAAACCTATGAGTAATAATTTGTAGCAATCCTTCCAAGTTTTTCATGATC
Source organism: Pinus taeda (assembly GCA_000404065.3). Taxonomy (NCBI): domain Eukaryota; kingdom Viridiplantae; phylum Streptophyta; class Pinopsida; order Pinales; family Pinaceae; genus Pinus; species Pinus taeda. Next base: position 9,122 of record APFE031007662.1, on the reverse strand, counting down.
CCATAACTAATGTATTGGATAGTGAATGTGTTAGCACCTAAATTCGCCTTAGGCTGAAATAAGGCAAAATTTAGGGTAACCACAAACCACGCTCAGTCTGGTAGCTAGCCCTACTAGAACAAGAGAGGGCTCTCTCCGAGTCACACTCAGTGAATAAGTAAATGAAATGGCTTGAGATGACTTACAAGGAACTATTTGTCTTAGGATAGTAAGTGAAAATGAATATAAGGAGTGAATTTTATGAATGACTGTGTTTCTGGAATGTTATGGGACCACTGGACCTCAATGAACAGAGAACTTAACATAAAGGCACAGATTATTTCGTGAGGCAAGGTAGGCTGAAAGCATAGCAATTTAGTTTTAAAATATGGCAGAATGGAAAGATTTATTAAGAAGGTGAAAAGGGCATGGGAAACATGAATCCTTTTCAACAGAAGAATGAACACTGTACATGAAATTTTCCCACAGGTAGAGAAATAAAATTGAATTCTACCTAATCTCACTTGAAAAATTTCACCAGAAATGAATACGAAATGAAACTATGGAACATAAACAAAGAAATGGAGAGATTGATTAAGAAGGTGAAAAGGGCATGGACAACATGAAAACTTTTCAACAGAAGAATGAAACACTGCACATGAAATTTTCCCACAGGTAGAGCAATAGAATTGAATTCTACCTAATCTCACTCGAGAAATTTCACCAGAAATGGATACGAAATGAACTATGAAACATAACAAGATACATATGAAACATAAGAGACACACTTGCTACACTCACAACCACATGAATCTCATGAAACAGAGCTGTTGCCTTTCATTAATTCTTTGTAAAAATATACAGTGCAGAAACAAAGTTTCTTTCCCATAGTCTCCCAGAAATTACAAGCCAACCAACCAATTGCTTTGCAAATGGTTTGCATACAATATATAGAATGTTCTATGAAGAGATAGAACGTCCAAGGGTTAGAAATGAAGATGGAGAGCCAAACATCAGCTACAGGTGTAGTGTCACAAACATGAAAAATGGCTTGGGTGACCCTTTGCCTTCCTTTGCCACTTGTATAACTGACCATATGGAGTGAAAATATTTATAAAATCGCTGCGCTCCTCCTCCTGTGCGTCGTGCTCGTTTCCATATGACTTTGGAGGCCTTCACGGTGTCCCAATTGAGTGAAAGATAGCTCATTGGAAATTTATTTGAGTCTACTTTCCAACCCAACCATAGGTTTTCAATTTGGAGTTCATTTACCTTGTCAAAAATCAAATCTCCCAAGACTGGTCGAACTGTGCCAAATGAGGCTACCTCAAGGCAGAGTGTTGTTGCGATCAACTTTTGAATGCCTTCCTCAATCCCAAATTTAGCTCATGATAGCTCACGGGAACAATATTTGTGTCTAATTTCCAAATAAACTGGAATTTTGCAATTTGGAGTTCATTTGCCCTGTTAAACATCAAATCGTCCAAGACTGGGAAAATTGTGCCAAATGAGGCTGCCTAAAGGCAGAGTGTTGTTACAGTAACCTTTTGAATGCCTTCCTCAACTCCACATTGAGCTCATAATAGCTAATTGGAAATATATTTTTTTTTAGTTATCATTTGGATCATCAAGCAAGTCATTTAGCCAACCAAGCTAGGAGAAAACTTAATTTTCCCGAGGTCGCTCCAGAGGTGCATCAATTCTCCCAAGGTAATTGTATTTTTGACATTTCTTCAAAACCATGACACATGTGTAAAATGTGAAGGAGGTTTTTATTCCTTGGTCTGTTATGGACAAAACCCTCTCTTAGTTTTCCGAAATTCATTTTGTATTGCTCAGAAACATCATTTGAGGGAAACATATCCCGATGTGTGGGACAAGGGATTTGTCGAAATGAAGCGAAATGAAGGGGATAGGGAGCTTCTAAATACTTGAGGAAATTTTGGGAAGTATGGAGGGTGCTAGGAAGTAAGATAAAGTGGAATCTCAGAAATTGAATGAGGGGAAGGGGTCCAAAAAGGCAAAACACAGGCCCAACCATAGAAAATTGCCAAGTTGTAGCAAGAAACTAGGGTTTGTGCGAAAATGAGGAATTTGGGGGATCCTAGTGATGGGAAGTGTTTGGTAAGGTACATTATGGATAGGGGAATATGTATGAACATTAGGATACAATTTTTTCTGATGATTTGACCATCCAAGAGAAATTAGCTTCAAAACTCGAGGAGAGGGAAATGAACCTTGCCTTAGGCGCAACTGAAGCATGAACAAGGTGGTGAAATGACCCAATGGAAACTTGAAATGATGATGAAAACCCTTTGAATGATGGTACACTCAGCTAAATGTGTGCATGGACTGACGTTTGGACAACTTTGGAAGGAGTACAAGCAAACCCTAGACCTAATGCCTAGTGACCAAATTTTGCTTGAAGACTCACTGAAATGACAAAATTTGACCTTGACACCTTAAAATCAATTGTGTAAGAGCATGTTTGATCACTGGAGGAAGGCTGCAAAGACTGACACTAACAGAATGCAATCAAAAATTTTCTCCATTAACATACTATGAGAGTAAAAATCAAGATGATAATGGTTTCACCAGACAAACATTACAATCAGTAGAAGTATCATCACAAAACTCATCTGAAAGTCTGCAGGGTGTTAAAGATAAAAGTGATATTTCAATTTCATGGCATGGAAGCGATCCAGAACAAGTGTGCAGTTGCTTAAATCAGTTGAAAAATAGTGTGTATATTTTGGAAGATCCTTTTGTACAGTTTTTAGAGCCTACAAAGGAAAGCAAGTATTTCCTTATCTTCTCATTAGTTGACAAGGTTATATTTGGCTTTAGAAGCTCAATTTTAATCACAAACAAGCCCAAGTAGCAAAATCCATCAATGTATATAATGCTTGAGTGGTTGCATTTATTGTTTCATTTTACCTAACCAACAGTTGGACAACTGATTAGAGTAAGTAGGTAGGATTTCAATTTGAATAAATTCGGTTTTCAGCAGCAAGTTTATGTTAGATCAGATTTCAATTTGCAGAGAAGGGTGTATTTTCAGTTCAAAAGTTTTAGTCACAAAGATTATACAATAGAGCATATACATGTGTGGGATTGGCCCAATGGATCAGGCTACTAGTCGACGATGTTCTTGACATTTCACAAGGAAATTCCATCCCTAAGTGGAGCCACTGTTAGGTTCCTATACCAATAGGAGTCATAATTTTTTAATGACTGAGATTAAATATGTAATATGTACATACTTTTGATTCTTGCAAATGTTTTCCATATTCTCAAAAAAATAAAAAAATGTAAAGAAGGTATGTCCTAAAAGAAAAATCAAATGACAAAAAGAATAAAAAAGGTCAAAAAAGATGAAAAATATGAACCCCAAAAAACAAAAAGACCATGAAAGTGTGCAAGTCCAAATGCCACTACTATTTACTTTTCTGCATAATAAAAATTGTGTAGCTTGTACTTTATGCCACAATCGATGACAGTCAAAGTGTTTAAACTTGGCCAATTCATGTTTTAAATTTCATGTTGATAGATAGAGAATTAAAATCTGACCAAACTGTTTAATCTTGGCAGATAATTAGATTATGTAGAGTAAATAAAATGAGCTCAACTATTTAATCTAAGCCCTTGGATGTAATAAGGATAGAATTATATAGATTACTATTGTAAAAGAAAAGAAAAGGTTTCTATAAGGGTTTTCCAGCTTAAGTGCACCCTAATAAAGAGAAGTAAAAATGGTAGGATGAGTAGGTGGGTAAGTAAGTAGAAGAATGGTTGCAAAATTGTGATGATTGTTAGATAAAAGCATGTTTATCACCTTCATCATCAAAGTTCAAAGTATGAATAATAGTTGGGCATGTATCAAATCCACAAAGTCAAATTGATTAACCTCCCTCACTCATTACACTTTTCACTTAACTAATTTCCAAGAAAAGTCTTAAGTACTTAAAATCCTAAATCAAAGGGGCTCAGAGCATTTCTCTGACTCTAAAGGGACCAGACCCCCAGCCTAATGACTTATAGACCTTACGTACAAAAAATCCCCTCATAAACATTTACCCCTCTTCACTCCCCCTCATTCCCCTCATAAAACCCCTTTTCCTAAGATTTAAACTCTATTTTCCTAAGGGAAATATATTACTCCCATGTAAACCGTTTTTCCTAAAAAACCCTCAAAATTACCTTTTTAGGCTAAGTTACAATGTGTTTATGAAAAGAAAATGAATTAGATACATTACACTTAGTGCTAAAACCCATTCTCTGCCATCTTCATATCAATTTCTAACACTTATACATATATTAAACTCTAGAGATAATAACCCTTTTTCCCTATGTATTTATTAAAACCCCTTAATATTAATACCATGCCCCGAAAGTTTGAAATATAAACTTTATGAATAAAACCCGACATAATTAATAAATCTATGGTTAATTAAAAGTCAAACCTTCCGCCAATGAAATCACCCCCAATGTCCTTAATCCACCATAATCTGTGATTAATTAAAACCCACCGCTTTTAAACCCTCGCCAGGCCCCCCCACTACCATTCGTGCATCTTCATGAACTAACCACTACCCGACCTTCCCCTTTCAAATCTAATGATCCTCGTTGATTTCGCAACGCCTTCGAAGACCAACCTTTACCTGCCTAATATGGGTGGTTTCCTGTTGGGCCCAAATGCTACGTGGCGTCCGATGAACTGCATCAAGCGGCCTCCCCCCAATACCGCCAAGTGCCCAAAAGCTGTGGGAAACAAACTGCTTACCTCCTGCCCGCTACATGACAAACCATCTACTATTCAGTTTGCGCCATATTTTAAAAGTTTTCCCATTAAAGTTCAAACTCCAAGAACCCAGGTTTTCTCGCCCTTCGCATATTATACTGTGTAAATTTATGAAACCCTTCTGCTCCACCTGAAACCTCTGCTAACCAATTCAAGCATGGTTTACCTCTCGAAATCAATTTGGACTCACTCCATAGACCTATAAAGCTCGATAAATCCATTAATGACCCTCCCTGTCAACCCAACGTTTTCCTAATAGTTTGTTTTATTTTACAGGCGATCATAAGAACATAGCCTTGGATAAATAGTCTTAATATTGGTCGTAAGACCTGTTTACTTCGAGATTGTTATCAAATATATTCAAACAAATATGTAAAATAAAACATACAGTTAAAAGACAAGCAAAGGAAACATGAAATTAAATGATTTACTGGTTGAAATAGACAGTAAAAAACCTAAAATATACAGTGAAGGTAAAAAGACACAGTAAAGAACAATCAAAGTGTATCAGGGTTAAAGAGTATCAGATTGAATACCAAGTCAAGTAAATCAACTAGCATGAAGATAAACAATAGGGAAGATAGTTACAGAGCATACAGATTCATGTCAAAGTGAAGACAGATGAAAAAATAGAGTGGTAAAAGTAAACAGTAAAAGTAAACATGGAGGCAGTAAGGGTTAAATAGAGATGAAAACACTTTCACCAACAACAATGAAGTTTATCCAAAGTAAAAGTGAAAAACAATTAAAATAAATTTAAGGTTAAAAGATGAAATCAGAGCAGAAATGGTATTACCAAAAGGGAGAAAAGTGCATATCTTCAGAGCCTAGTTTTTGGACTATGCAAAGTGTTGTTTTTGACATATTTTTGCATAGAATATTGTGAACAACTGGAGCTTAATTTTGGGTTTATCTCAATAGCATACTTATCTACAATAACCTCTTTCACTTTTTACATATCTATCTCCGATTGAGATATACAAAGGCATCAATGGACCCCTAATTTTACAGAATTTCTAGAGCATAATACACAAAGAAAGAATGCAGTTTGTGACTAGGATGCCTCATCATCACTTGAGAGTTGCTATCAAATTCGAATTTCTCTTCTTTTTCATCATAAATCCATAAATATGGTGCCAAATATATTCATTAGTTTTGAGTGTCCTTTATTTAAGTTCTATTAATGTAAAACAGTTTGAGATATTTGTAAAACCAATCTTGATATTTCTTCAAGATATTTCAGTTTAGAATTAGTATAAACTTCTTCATTTGAAGTATTTTGGGTGGATTCAAAGACATTTCTGTAGAAAATTCATATCAAGTTAAGGATTTGTTGTAATCAAGATTGGATTGGCTTGCTGGATCATGAAATAAAGTTAAAGACATTTCACAGGATTCTTTTGCACAGTAGAAATCAAATAAGTATTATCTCTTCAAGTTTATTACTATTTTATCTTCATGTTTATAATTTTTCACAGATGTCTCTATGAAATCTGAATGGTAAACAAGGAATGATATTTCAGAATTAGCTTTATTGCTCTCTGTCTTCATTGTTTACTTTCTCATGTTTTATGCTAAACTACCTTGGTCTGGGAATTCTTAATTGCTCCCTTCTCCTTCTGTTCTTCATCTTAATCCTGATTTAAGGATTCTTCATTGCCCTTTTACCCTGGATAGGACTACCTCATCCATTTGAACTTGCATATTTGATTTTCGTTGTGCTAGCCTGCCTTGTGAACTCCTCCTTTAGTAATTGATCTGATCCATTTAAGCCACTCTTTGGTTGACTCCATAGTCCAATGGCCTGAAGGCTTGCTCTACCCATCTGTTCCCAGAATTCCACCACCCAACTTGAATTTCAAAACCAAAATCCAATGAGCACTAAGAACTAGCCTAAAATCCCATAAAAAAACAAAGTTAAATTATAAAGAGAGAGCCCTCTCTGGACTTAGGTTTTCCAGAGCCTAAGCCTAAAAGGTTGTTTGTGGTTATCTCAGAAATTTCTTTCTTTAACCTTAAGAAAATTCTGAGTGATAAGAGGTTTGATAAGGTTGTATATGTTAGATAATATATTATTTAACTGAGAAAAATATGCCACTCCAAAATAAAGTTGGGACAAGTTGGCCTCTCTATTTGGAAAGGTCAAGAAATTTCATGCTTTAGAATTAAGTAACGTTATCAATTTTGCTACCTTATGAGCATGCCTCTCATGAGGAGTATCTGGAAAATTTTAGGATTATGGTAGCCCAATTAAAGCATATAGTAGGGAGAAAATAGAACTAAAATTTATTTTTTGATCTTATCAAAGCTAAATAGTCATGTTTACGGTTTTTCTTCTACATGTTATTCAATGATGGATTCCCTTAGAGATTCACTCAAAATGCTTTGAAACATTTTGTGATCATCTCATGCAAGAAAAATCTAAGCTTAAGCAGTTAGATATTCTTTCGAGCTCATTGAATCAGGCTCGTGTAGCGCATACCTACAAAGTTTAGCACAATTGTTTTTCCCAGTAGAAGAAAAATTATGCTCAAGCTCGTGAGAATCCTTCCAAGCCTTAGAAAAACACTAACTCTCCACCTCCAACTCCCAAAATTGATGGATCTTCCTCCAATACAAAGAAAAACAAGATGATGAAGAAGAAGAAAATAGATAAAACATGTTCCTTTTGAGGAATATCTGGGCATACTGAAGAAAAATGTTGGGAACACTTGTAAGTATTAGAAAATGACATGAAGTGACACAATATTTCAACAAGTAAAGGACATGCTTTATCGGCTCAAGCTATAGGAATATCTACAGATCACTAGATACATGATTTAGGAGCATCACATCATATCACTCCTTGTCATGATTTTCTTCCTTCTACATCCTATAACACCATTTCATAAATTGCAGGCGAAGATTCTATTCGTCTTGAATTCTTGGGGTAAGGTACTATGTAGTTGACCAATAGGTGAATTAATAATGTACTCATTGTCCCTGATATCTCTACAAATTTATTATCAATATGTCATATTTGTCATTTTGGTGAAGGGAAAATAATTGAATTTTCTCCCAATCAAGTGGTTATTTGAAAATAACAAGACCCAACGATTTTTGTTGCTATGGGTCGGGTTGACCATGCCTTTGGATTATATAATTTTGTCATATTTTACCCTTCCTCAACTTCTTCTTTCATAATTCAGGCCAATTATTTGAGTAGGATTTAGCATGAAACATTTGGCCATCTAAATTATGATATTTGCAACAGATGTTCACTCAAAATTGTGGTTTCTAGTTTTCCAAAAATTTTTGTATCAATGGGGTGTGTGTGATTTTAACTCTTGGAAAACAATACTAAGATCTCTTGAGTTGGTGCATAGTGATTCAATGTCATTTCCAACTCTTTATTTTTTAGGGGCCAAGTATGCACTAACCTTTATTGATGATTTTTCATAACACTCTTAAGTGTACTTACTCAATTACAAGAGTGAATTATTTGCAACATTTAATACATTTAAATCTTTTGTTGATAAACAATCATTATGCTCCATCAAGGTGCTACACATTGATAATGGGGGGTATTATGTAAATAAACAATTTCCAAGGCTTCCATATACAATAAGGAATTCTTCATCAACACTTTATTCGTTACACCCCTCCAATAAAATTGTGTTGTTGAAAAGAAAAACACACTCAAGGAGATGGAAAATTGCATGATTCAATCCAAGAAAATGGCACCTTCCTTTAGGGACAAAGCAGTTAATTGTGCCAATTATATTCAAAACATGTTTCCTGGTAAGGTAGTTCAATATGTGAGTTCATTGGAAGCTTGGGCACATGAGAAGCTTGATGTCTCTTCTTTTAGGGTATTTTGCAGTCCCACTTGGGCATTAATTATAAATGAAATGTGCAAATCCATGGAAAAGAAAAGTCAATAGTTAATATTTGTTGGCTACTATGAGGACATGAAGGCCTATAGGCTCTTTGATACTACCCGTTATGTAGAATCTATGATTGTAGACAAAAGTATCTTCCCTAGGCATGGTGGGATGACCTAGAACAACATAAATACAAAGGAACTAATGTTTTCCTTAAAGTAAATAGGTAATGGGATGAAGCCTACCTGAAATCTGTCATATGCTTCATTCCTTCCTTGGATTGAATGCTCCAATCCTAGCTTTGATCACTATAATTAGAACCTTCATAGTCAGATAACTCAAGCCAACGATCCACAAAATCTATGTAGCATCATCTAATCACTTTATTCAATAGATCAACATGGTACTGAAGTATATGAAACCATAACATCATATATAGGAAAACAAAGAACTCTTTGCATTAATATAAATGGAGTGAG
>APFE031007660.1:12686-44579 GCA_000404065.3 Pinus taeda | reverse complement strand
TGAATAAAAGCATGAAAAATTCATATTTAGTTGGGTGCATGCAATCTACATTGTCAGGTTATGATTATCATATTAGGAATTTATTTATGTGTAGAAAATCTTTCAAAATGTTTCATTCGATTGGGAATTTTCGTCTCTCGAGAATTCAAGAAAATTTGGAAAAGGATCCCACATTTTATTCAGAAGTATGTCATAAAAGATAGTTTGGGCCATTACCAAATACTGAAATGTCATGGATGAAAGATTTCTTTTCAAAGCATGGAGAGTGTATGCCAAATAGAGAGACATTACATATTCCAGATAATTTTTCAAGACGAGAAATCTACAAATTATACAAAGAATATGCAGAAGGTGCTGAGGGACATGGTCAGTTTATTACATATCAATATTTTGTGAAGGTATGGAAGAAATAATTCAACAATGTTCGTATTCCTAAGAAGACAAGGATAGGGATTTGTAGTACATGTGCTTCTCTTAAATAAAAAAGGGAAAAATGTGAAGGCTTAGAAATAGGTAAGCATTCATAACTTTAACTTTTAAAATTGTATAGTCATCAACTATGAAAACATATTTCTTAATGAATTTCTTTTATTTTTTGTAGATTTAATTGTCAAAGAACTTCAGGAGCATCGCGAACAATAAACAAACGAAAGGAAGAATTTGTACAAGCATTGAAAGAAGTGTTACGATAATCCGAATAAATATTTGGGTTTGATAATTGATGGTATGGACCAGAAGAAAACACTATTACCACATTTTGTTCACACACCCAAAAATTTACAGGAGGAAAAATTTATTCAGTTTCACTTGGTCAGTTGTATGGTCTTCAATGGGAAAATGTTGCCAACGGTGTACTTCATAGCTCCAAATATTCATAATGATGCAAGTCTTCCCATAACCATAATTCATGATGTGATTTCTCATTGGTCTAGTAATCTTCCTGAAGTTTTGTATCTACAATTGGACAAAACTTCTTGTGAAAACAAAAATCACGTTGTTTTTGGATATCTAAACATGCTTGTTGAATTGAGAATTTTTCAAAAGGTAAAGGTTGGTTTCCTTCTTGTTGGGCACACTCATGACCATATTGATCAAATGTTCAGTTGTTTTTCAGTAACATTGAGGAGGAAGGAAGTTGGGAGCTTGCCATCACTAATTGAATGTATTAAGAAATCATACATGCTAGAGCCTACTTTTGATGTGTTGGAAGAAACTGTTGACATGCGAAGGTTTATTTTGGGATCATATGGTGAGGGGAAATGCATTGAACAACTTATTGACATTAGCTTCCAACATCAATTTCGTATCAAAAAAATTGATGGGAAAACACTAATATGGGGCAAGAAGTATTCAACTACTACAGAATGGGAACCGTCATCAGGTTTTCAATTTTTGAAATTCATTCTAGATCATCCAATATTTGCATCAAAAATATTGTTATTACAATCAGTTAATGGAGTTTAGAATGCACGTAGACAAAATAGAGATATAAATTATTCTGATTGCCTGGAAGAAATTAAAAAATGTATTAGATATACATACAAGTGCTTTGACATTGTTGATTCAGTTTGGTGGGAGTCATTTTTCAATAATCAAAGTGATATCATTTTAACAATAACAAATGAAGATATACCTTTGAAAAATCCATTTATTTGGCCACAAAATGTGTCGAATGAACATGAGGAAGTAAACATTGTTGAATAACAACAATCTCAAGGTATTATTAATTCTTCACAAGCAACGAAAAGAGAGATGTATATTAGTTCCAGAATATCTTGTGTACAATGTGAAGCCATGGAAGACCTTTATAGGGGTTTAGTACAGGATATTAAGGAGGGTTGCATGATTGCAGTGCTAGCAGATGGAGATCCCAATGGCTATCCATTTTGGGTTGCTAAAGTGTTGAAGTACATTGGTATGCCACAAATACACACCCATTCAATGGTGTGTATAAGCCAGAGATGGTAGTTGACAAAAAAAATGGTGAAAAAAAAGAAAGGGTACAAATATAAATCGCTGTTGCACAGACATATTAAAATTGGAGGATGTTGACATACTTGTTTATGGCTTCAATTTAACAAAGAGAGGAACTCTTCGCTTCAAGACGATTGACATTCTGAGAAGGTTGTTACCAGAAGGAACAGTGTTGACATGGGCGTCTGCTGAAACCAGTCGTAGATCTAGACGAATTTTGAAACCTGAAATGTTGGGCATGCATGTGGACTCAAATGGGGCACTAGTTGATGAAAGAGAAGAATATGGAACATCTTTGTCAGCATCTAGTCCTCTGAAGATATGAACTTTGATGGTGTGCAAGAAAATATGAGTGATTTTGAATAATTGTTTAAGACAATTTATATAACTAATGTATGCATCGTATCTTCAAATAAAATTAATGTTTTCCATATGGTGCTAAATGAGAAGTTATGAGGCATTTTTATGTTGTTGGATTATATGCCTTAATTATGATAAATTTTATTGTTTAAAATATCTACAATGCAATATTAGATTAGAGATATAATGTATGTTTTATTCAATATACAAATAATGACTTTTGAGTTCATTTAGTGGTGTAATTTGTTCATAATGTCATGGTTTTTTAATTTTATAGTTGAAAAAATTTCAATTTCTTTTGTATCTAGCATGTTATGATTGAAAACATGTTGAATTTTTACTTAGGAAAGAAAAATGATATTCTACAAAAAACATTAATGTGTTTTTTCCTCATAAACAACTTTGTTTGACACATAAAAATTTGGTTTTACTAGCATTTTTTAAAATTTTTGAAAATTCACCCTAAAAAAAGAAACCATTGTTCTAATATCATCACTTTCATTTTGAAGCCATATTTTGCATGAAAATTTCATAGTAAATTTTGTAGTCACTGCCATTTTTAAAGCATGTTCAAAATTGAAGCCTAAAAAATAAAAACATCGTTCCAGTATACACACTTTTCGTTTTTAGCATTGTTTTTGATGTTTTTTTGGGGTTTTTTGGCGAGAGTTCCCATTTTGAGTTTATAGTTCCCGTTTCAAAGTTCACATTGTTAGTCTTCGGTTCCAATGATTTTAAGTGATCTATTAATTTGTTCTCGGTAGGCATCACGTTAGCTAATTCAGACAGTGGAACAACTACTTTTAGTTTGCCTACTTCAGCTTCCAGATTGAAAGGTTTTTCAATTTGGGCTTTAGTGTTTCAAACAGTTGGATTCTCTCTATTTTCTGGGATATCAAGCATCGATGTTCTGAGATATCGCACCTTTGGGTGTTGAGCCTTGACCTATCAACCATATCAACCTTCACCCTATGGACTCTAGCACAAATCAATTGCATACTCTATCGGGTGTAGGTCATTTGGCTTGTCGGCCACATAAACCCTCAACCTATTGGTCATTTCTCAATGCTAAAACTCTATGAACCTCCAATACTCTAACAGCTGGTAAAGAACATAGTATTCCAAGTGGCATTAATGATGTAGGGTACCAAGTGGTGCCAGGTGGCGAAGGTTGTGACATGGAAACAACAGTGAATGACACATTCTAGTTTTTCTGATATATTTGGAAGATTGACTAGACTAATGGAAAGTGACATGTGGCAAGTCCTAATTGGCTCCAATAGATGATGTGGAAAGTACAATGGAAGGTGAGGTGGCATGGTGAGCCATATTAGACCGTAGGTTATCAGACTTCTTGAACAAGTTTATCTTTAGTCTATGGGTTCCACTGATACCCAATAAGGTTCAGCTCTAGGTCACAACTCCCAATCGTAAGGTGCTAAGCGACAACACGTAAGAGCTTCAAATCTCAGTACATTGCCATATCAACATTTGAAAATAAAGGAGTAAACTTGATCTATCAATATCTAATAGAGAATAGTCATAGGTCATGGCACCAAGTCATATGGAGGTAAAGGTGAAGCACCTAAGGGCTTCGGGCCTTGGCATATTGGAAAATTAAGAAAATAATTGAACTTAAGTCTCTTGATATCCTGAGAAACTTAAGTCATTAGTTAGGAAGCATTGATCCCAATCCAGAGGGGTATCAACTTATTTCCATACTGGGGAATTGTGGTAAGAACTGCAAGCTAAGTATTCTAATGTTTGATATGCTTAAGTAGTGGTCATAGCACATGATCACAAAAATAAAGAACCAACCCTAATAGCTAGTGGCATAATGCCATAATATATATGAGGTCCTCGTATGTAAATCTATGACCATGTACATGAGTATAGGCACAAAGATTATAACATTGGACAAAGAGGAAGATGCATTCAATAGAGTAGAAGAGCAAGATTTTTTGTGTGAAAGGAAATTCTTCATTGTGCTGGCAAGCTGTGTAGGATAAGACTTAGTCAAAGCATAATACCATGGGTAAATAATGTGGGTTGATACCCATAGTAAAGCTAGGACTCATGGAAGAATTCATGTTGTATAAATACATGGTTATGCAATTGGTGAAGTTGTTGATATGGTGCGGACATAAAAGAAGTGTAATCAAGATATCAAGACATTGTAAAAGGACAATGAGCAAGGAGTATGAGTACAATGAAATCTACATGAGTTTGTAAGATAAATAGTAAGGGTGAGAGATACAACAAATACATTTGCTCAGTGACAACAAAAACTAGCGTGAGTATAGAGGGGGCAAAGAAAGAGAAGAGCAAAGAGCATATTAGTTTGCAACAAACATAATTCAGATCAAAGATCAAAAGGGGATTGGTGTTCCCTATAGTTGGGTGCCTACAACATTTGGGGATTGGTGTCTCCTATAGTTTGGAGGTTGTAAATTTGAAAGGGATAGGTGTCTTCTGTAAGTGGGTGCTTGAAAATCTTGTAAGAATAGGTTGGTGCCTACAATCATCATCTAATGAAAAAAATATTTTGTGGTTTTCTCCATTTTTGGTTTCCACATTAAATATATCATGTTACATGTTTTCAATTGATTATGTGTGGCTTATCTTTTTTTTCTTATTTACAATAGTGAAAAATCATAAGTATAGAAATAGAGGTATGAAATAGTATGAAAAATTATAAATATTGGTTCACCACCACCCTCTACCCTCCTTGAATATTTAACAAACCATATCTATCTATATATATATATATATATATAAGAGAAAGATTTTGGCCATGGAAATTATTTGCAAAACTTTTTCAGTCTTCTTCTCCTCTTTCATTTTTTCTTTCTTTTTAAAATGGGGTTTAGATCATTTAATTATGGGAGTGAATATGACATTTCAATTCATGAGAGTATTAGTCTATGTTAAATAATAATCATTTATTGTAAGAATATATGTCTAAGTTATCATTAGTAGATGATATATCATATCTTTAACAAAGAATATAACTTATCATTATTGCAAGTTAAACATTACAAAAACTAATTAAGATTATCATTGCATTATTATTATTTATTATATAACAGTCACTATATCAGAAACCTAATTGTAATATACTTTAGATATATCGCATTAATAAATATTTCAATACATGAATAATCAACAAACTACCTAGCGCCAAAGGTTAGCTCAATTTGTTGAGTTCCTCTTAAAGCACCTTGCTAATAAGAAAGAAGTCACATAACTAATTAATATTTAAGTATTTTTAATTAAATATTAATAAAAATATTAGATTAAATTTATAAGAAAATGGTAAAATAATTAATTAATATTTTTAAAATTTTAAATTAAATATTATTAAAAAAAATAAATATTTTTATGTATAAAAATTTTGACATGCTAATAAACTTTGTAAAATTCTTTTAAAAATATTAATATAAATAAATTTATCATAATTTAAAATTCACAATAAAATCTTATTTATTTTTATTGAGTATATCAAAACATCAATTAACATTTAAATCCCAAATTATTGAATATAGCGATGTGCATCTATCACATTTTAACCCAAAAAAACCAAAATCCAATCAAAAAACGCACTAAAATGAGTTAAATTAAATGTTAAAAATCAACATATCTATGCTCACAGAAGAAAAAAAAAAAAACTAACACCTTCCCAGTGCAATCTGAGAACGATAATTCATAATCATAACTATGCGTAGAAACCATGGAAGTATAAGCTGCCGTGGAATGTAAACAAGCTTGACCAACTTGTGTAGAAAGAGACACACACAAATTGAGTCTCAGCCAAGGAAATGACATCAAAGCATTTATCAAATATAGCTTCTACTTTTGTTCAAAGCATTTATCAAATATAGCTTCTACTTTTGTTCAAAGCATTTATCAAATATAGCTTCTACTTTTGTTCGGTTCTTATCCTTTTGCGTTCAATATAAAACAAATTTTTTAAGTCTAAGTCTAAATTTGCCGGTGCAATAACGAGTTGAAATGATCGATGGGGTCAATAGGAATATGTACATCTGAAGCAGATCGTATATATCTTTAGTATATCACCAAAGATGAAGTACAACCATTGTTGGAGCATCTTTAACCTGCAAACAGCTGGGCAATTTGAAGCAGGTCTCCATGGAGCTCCAGAGGGGAAGAAAAGAAAGGGCTGTGGTCGGTATCCATGCTAAGGACCTTATCAGGAGGCCACATCTTGATCATCGCTTCCTGTTTATCCAACTGTAAAACTCTGTCCTGCAAGGTCTTTATATAAACTCTTGGAACCCTCATAAATTCTTCTGAAGTTGCAGTAAAACTGGCTCTCTGCATTGCCAGCAATGGTGTTGGTCTTATCAGCAGTGAGGCCAGAACGGCATCCTGTAATTTGAACATACCCACATCAACATTTAATGAAAAAAATAGATATTGGGTTTTAAGTTGCCTCTATAAATACATATCCAGTTGGGTTTTGGTGGAAATCACAGGGTAATGATTGGAAACTGCATAAATTCAGATGGATTCTTCTTTTCTATAAAACCCACATGCCTTAAGTGCTAGTGAAATTAGGGAGTTGTTTTGGTGTGCTATTCTGATAGATTTTATACCTCAGGTGGGCTGAGTTGATATAGAATTTCTTGTTCCAATTCTCTGTGCACCATTGCGCTTGTTGGTGGGTGTTCTGATCCAAGGCCATGGTAGAATTCATATTCGTTTAATAGGTCTGGAGTTCCCTGCATAGATTGAATTAAAAAAAATTCATTTCCCTACCTAAACAAATAAATACACATATATGTATATAAAACTGGGCGTAAGTATATGAAACATGTTTGGCTATCTTTTACCATTCAATTCAGTTTGCACAGAGCAAAAGCTACATATATAGTATTAAAAATGTTTCATATCTCTACATATATATAAATGTTTCGTATTATAAGACCCACTCTCATACTTCTATAAAATATAAAGCGAAACCTGCATGTATAAAAAACCAAGGTGGGTCTTTAAAATCGTCCCTGAAGCTCAGATCAGAACATTAAATAACAGTAATTGCTTTGGATTCACAAGGTCAACAACCTGCTGGACATCTTGGTCTGTACAAAACCCATGAGGCAGCATGGTGGCAGCAGCATAAACTGCAACAGCAATCTTATGGCCAAACACATGGATTGCATGTGTCAAGCTCAGTCCTCCCGCACTGTGGCCAACCAGCACAACCTACATCAATCAACAACAGATAAATATACCAAATAACTTCATAATTTACATGGTAACTGAACAAGCTTCTCTGTCATGGGCAATTGAATCCATGGTGATTGCAAACCTTCTGAGAGAAAGATATTTCTGAGAGTATGTTCATCAAAGGCCTGTCATAATTGGGCAACCAGAACGGACCGAAAAATCATCAACAGCTCACTGACTGGGCAACCAAGAAAAAACGAACTGTTTTGGAAATATCACATCTGAAAAAGGGAAATATCTAAAATATATGGGTTTTAGCTAATTACGCAGTTTTGTTTTCTTTTTATCTTTTTGGTAATAAGTAGAATGAGATCGTTGTTTTTAAAACAAGGGCTATCTCTTCTCCCTGAATAATAATACAGTGACATTGTTTTTTTGCAGACCTGCGTACTGTGTATTCCTATCTTCATGACTACAGGCTGACCTGTCACTTCTGTGTATTTATATTAATCTTCAGATCTGTTGTTTTATCAATTAACCTGTGTCTACAGTCTGTTTGTAGTTTTTCTCTGTTTATTTTTATTTTTCAGATCTGCAAGGAGATCAATTGGTATCAAAGCGTAAGATCTTGGAAGACATCCACCTGTTCGAAGAATTTTTTTTTAGGGGTCATACATTTCACGCCATTCAGTGGATGAAAATCATGCCGCCCCGTCAAGAGCGTCCAGAGCAGCCAGAGCACTCCCAGGCAGCCTCGCCAGTGAATGATTTAGCTAGGGCTCTTCAAGAGCTAATTACACTGAAACAAAAACAACGCCCTCCAGGGCCAATGCAGCTTGATGCACGCTTTCAACTGCCCAAATTCTCAGGGCAAATGAATGGTGAGACTGTTGATTCTTGGATCCGCAGCCTCTCCAACTATTTTCGAACCTGTCTAACAATGACCGAGGAGATGAAACTTCAGATCGCCAGTCTACAATTGGAAGGCCTAGCACAAACATGGTGGGATACTCATCTTGAGAATATGTCCTTGGTTGTGGAACTTGGAGAACAAGCTGAGACAACTCGACGCCTATCACATCTTGGAATCTCTTTTGCGAGGCCTTACGTGAATGCTTCTATCCTCCAGGATATATACAAAATCTCCTTGCCAAATGGTTGCAGCTTCGACAACTACCCAATCAATCAGTGTAAGCCTACATTGATGTCTTCTGCAAGTTGCGCATTCAACTCCATATATCCGATCCAGACGAGGTACTAATTACCAAATTTAATTCTGGTTTGCTAATGCTTCTTCGTCGTGAAGTTGAGTTGTTTGATAGTGCTTCATTAGATAAGGCCTTTATTCGGGCCTTGGCGGTGGAACGCAAAGTGGGTACTAGAATCCGATATCCTCAAGCCAGAAATGGTCCATCTTCCTTTGATTCTTCTAATGTCGCCTCTGCCTCATCACCCACACCTCACCGCACCCCCTGGTGTACATTTCACAAGACCAACTCACATGCGTCTGCAGATTGTCGAGTATTGAAAAATCTCCGCCCCCACAAAACTCATTTTACAGAGGTCGAACAACCAAAGGTCACTACCCCACTTCCAGTTGTTTCTCTCGAAAATCCGACTGAAGTGGACCCCTCTCTCATCCTCATGACTGCTAATGCACCAAACACCTCTGTTACGCCTTTGTTTACCCATAATTGTCAAATCAATCATGAGTTGGCCACGCTTATTCTTGACAATGGGAGTCAAAAGAATCTTGTGTCACAAGACTTAGTTGCATGCCTGTGCCTTCCCACCACTCCTCACCCCCACCCGTATCAGCTCGGTTGGGTCAGAAAGGACGGTCCTCGTCTTACCATCTCACAATGTTGTGCTGTCACCTTTGCTATTGGACCTTTCCGAGATACTGTGGTATGTGATGTTTCTCCTCTCAATTGTGCTGATTTATTGCTAGGAATTCCCTATCAAGAGGCTCGACATGCTGTTTATCATGCTACAGATCACCAATACCACTTGCAGCACGAGGGGCGCACCTATGTGTTCACATCCTCAGCTAGCACATCAACCCAACCTTCCATTGGCAAAACTCCCATTATGCGAGTCAATTTAAACCAAGATGTTTCTTTGTGCTTTGTTCGCCCTGTCAAGCCAGACAACCTCACCCATCCAGTCCCTCCTTCAATGGCTCCTCTTCTCCATGAATTTGCAGATGTCTTCACCCAACCCACAGGGCTGCCTCCAGCACGCTCTGTTGAACACCACATTGATCTTATTCCTGGCGCTTCCTTACCCAATGCCCCATCTTATCGCCTTGCTCCTCGAGAGGCAACTGAGATCGAACGCCAAATTGAAGAATTGTTGACATCCGGTCATATTCAGCCATCATCCTCGCCCTGTGCATCTCCAGCTTTTATTATTCCCAAAAAAGATACTTCTGAATGGCGCCTTGTGACAGACTATCGAGCCCTTAATAAAGCCACTGTTAAAAACCGCTACCCCCTTCCCCGCATTGAGGATTTGTTGGACCATTTACATGGGGCTTGTTTCTTCACAAAGATGGATTTAACTGCAGGCTACCATCAAGTTCGCATGCATGCATCCGACACATGGAAAACTGCTTTTAAAACAAAGTTTGGGCTATTTGAATGGTTGGTCATGCCATTTGGACTGACCAACGCACCGGCCACCTTTATGAGATTCATTAATGATATTTTCAGGGCACATTTGGGTAAGTTTGTGGTCATCTACCTTGATGACATTTTAGTATTCAACAAATCTTGGGAAGACCATCTTCAGCATGTTCGCACCATACTTGAGTTATTGCGAGCACATCACCTTCAGGTCAAAGAAAAGAAATCCTATTTTGGACAAACATCAGTTCAATATTTGGGATTTATTATTGACAACAAAGGGGTTCGCCCAGATCCCTCTCGTGTACAAGCCTTGGCGCAATGGCCAGCCCCTTCATCTGCACATGATCTCAAGAGCTTCATGGGAGGTATTAATTTCTACAGAAAGTTTGTCTCTCATTTTTCACAGTTGGCTCGTCCTTTGCACCAGTTTTCTCATCAAGCAAAGTTTATTTTGGATGCCGAATCTGAGCAACATTTTGCTCAACTCAAGAGTGCCTTATGCTCTGCTCCTGTTCTTCGCTTGCCAGATATGAATCAACCATTTGAGATAGAAACTAATGCCTCTCAATTCGCCATTGGAGTTGTTCTTAAACAGGGAGGCCACCCTGTGGCATACCATTCTGAGGCACTTGCGGATGCTAAGCTCATGTACAACACTTATGACAAGGAATTCTACAGTTTAGTGCAAGCTTTGAAGCAATGGCGCCATTACATTCTTGGCAAAGAGACCATCCTCCATATAGATCATCATCCGCTAATCTTCATCAACTCACAACGAAAGATTCAAGAGCAACGCCATTTAAAATGGGCTTCTTACCTCCAACAATTCCATCTGGTGATTAAATACAAGAAGGGGACAAGTAATAAGATGGCTGATTTGTTAAGTCGACCGCATGCTCAGGTCCTACACATTCTAGAGGTGCGTTGTGCTGCATATGATGCTTGGAAAGAGATGTATGCAACAGATCCGGTCTTTGGTGAGATATGGGAAGCTGTGCAACACCCTACAGTCATCAACCAAAATCCATTTCTTGATTATACCATTCGTGATGGTTGGTTGTATAAATTGAACCAACTATGTGTGCCACAATCTGATGATCGTCTCATTCTTATCCGTGAAGCACATGCATCTTCATGCGGAGGGCATTTTGGCACCGCCAAGACCATTCTCAATCTTCAACACCACTTCTATTGGCCTGCTTTACCAAAGCAAGTGGAAAAATTCATTCGTGCATGTTCTCTTTGTTCACAAAGCAAGCCCTCAAATCGTAAGCATGGTTTGTATCAGCCATTACCAATTCCCTCTCGTCCTTGGGAATCCATTTCCATGGACTTTTTAAGTGGCCTTCCTACTACTTTTCGTAAACATGATGCTATCTGGGTAGTGGTATGTCATTTCTCCAAGATGGCTATATTTCTTCCTTGTCATAAGACTACTTCTGCTGCTCAAACCGCGGATCTCTTCTTCCATCATGTGTGGCCACACTTTGGTTTGCCAAGTAGCATTATTTCAGATCGTGATTTTCGCTTTCTCAGTACCTTTTGGCGTACTCTTTGGTCTTTGTTGGGTTGCTAACTTCGTTTCTCCACTGCTTTCCACCCACAAACAGATGGACAAACCGAAGTTGTCAATCGTACTTTGGTTCACTCACTTCGCAGCTACTTCTCCAAAAACAAACAGTGGGATACATATTTGCACATCATTCAACACAGTTACAATCAGGCAACACACTCCTCAACTGGTTTCTCACCTTTTGAGGTTTGCTTTGGGTTTCAACCAAGTGCACCCTCTGAGATGCCATTGACAATCACCCCTTCTAGGTCTGCACATCAACAACAGGAACAAAAATCAGCTCATCATTTTATCCACTGCATTTCTCAATGCCAAGCTCAAGTAACTGCTGCTTTGCAAGCAACCCAAGCTCGTGCCAAACAGAGACATGACAAGCAGCGAACACACTTGTCTTTTCAACCTGGAGATCGTGTGTGGCTCTTGTTGGACAAGCAATGCTTCAAGGGCCAGCATCATAAGTTGCACCCTCTGAGATATGGCCCATATACTGTTCTGGAACGCATTGGAGAAAATGCATATCGCTTGGACTTGCCTTCCCAGCTTGGCATCCACGATGTTCTTAATGTTAATAATCTCAAATTATTTGAACCACCTCTCCTTGAAGAATCTGTTACAATTCATCATCCGGTTGATAATATTCCAGATTTTCAGCCTCCTCTGCTCAAAGATACAATTCTGGACTTCTAGAAATGGGATACATGACATCAGCCATACTTCTCCTATTTGGTTGGTTGGAAAGGACACACTCAAGCACAGGCCAAATGGATCAATGCAGAAACATTGCAACGCAATTTCCCTCAGTTGGTGGAGGAAGCCGGGACGCTTCCTGATCTAAACAGGGAGGAATTGGGCAACCAAAACGGACCAAAAAATCAGCAACAGCTCACTGACAGGGCAACCAAGAAAAAACGAACTGTTTTGGAAACATCACATCTGAAAAAGGGAAATATCTAAAATATATGGGTTTTAGCTAATTACGCAGTTTTGTTTTCTTTTTATCTTTTTGGTAATAAGGAGAATGAGATCGTTGTTTTTAAAACAAGGGCTATCTCTTCTTCCTGAATAATAATACAGTGACATTGTTTTTTTGCAGACCTGCGTACTGTGTATTCCTATCTTCATGACTACAGGCTGACCTGTCACTTCTGTGTATTTATATTAATCTTCAGATCTGTTGTTTTATCAATTAACTTGTGTCTACAGTCTGTTTGTAGTTTTTCTCTGTTTATTTTTATTTTTCAGATCTGCAAGCAGATCAATAATCCTCAAAGGAAGTGATTGAATTAGGATCCACGGTGTTTAGCCCTGATCCTGTGAGATCCATGGTGGTGACCTTATGCCCAGAGTTTTGCAGAAGATGGATGAGTTTGTACCAGCACCAAGCTCCATGGCCTGCACCATGTATCATCACAAAATGGAACTTGCCATGTTGATGGTTATGGCCGCCATTTTCCATTGCAGCCATCAAGCTTCTCCTCCTCTCTTTGATAGTGATGCAGTATAATGAGGCTTTTTGTAGATAGCCATGGAAGCAGAAGGAATGTATGATGGGTTCCGATTGTAATCACTGTTGCTAGATTGCTGGGTCATATTCCTAGCTTACCAAAAGTGGTGTGTTATTATGGAGTCAAAGGTTGAAATATGGCTTGGGTGAGGTCTAAGTCAAGTTGGATCATTTTTTTTTGTTAGTTGATTGATTGATTAGTTGAAAGTTACCAGTCAAAACCCAGCCATAACAATACCTCAAGATATATGCATATGCTTAATTTAAGAAAATACCACAACACTAATTCCATAATAATGAGTTCATGGGCTCCTCATTGTAAAGAATTTTACCCTTTTTGTAACTTAAAACTGGACTTAATCAAAAAGAAAAAATATTAAATCATTGGAGTATTGAGGCAGGAGATTGGAGATAAACGTAAAAGATAGTTGACTTTGGTTATGTTTGGATTTAAATAGACCGTCTTTGTTCTATTTCAAAATTCTATCTCACAGGTTTCATTTTATGAATATCCCTTAAATTTTCTCTAATTTATTCCTCAAATATTAGATGAAGTAGATGGGCAGATGCCATGGCTGTATTTCTCAAAAGATTAGATGAAGTAGATGGGCAGATGCCATGGCTGTAATGGTCGGAAGGGTGATGATTTTTCCATGTATTCTGCAATTTCTGCAGGTTTTCCTCATGTGGATGGAGATGAATAGTTGTAGGGCAATTCTTCCCCCAAAAAATGACCATTAATTTAAACGTGTGCAGCACCTTGCTGCCTGACTCCAAGATTCACCACTCAAACCGGAATAAGATATTTTGTATAATTAAATATATATATAAACACAAGAAGCATCGAACGTCACCCCACGTCACTGTATTATTATAAGAAGCGGCAAAGACTTTATTTGGTACTTCCCGCATATTGTGCATTCCCAATCGATCCAATATTTGTAAAAATTTATTACTGAAAATTTGCTCATTTCTTTTTCTCTGTACGAAGGCTTGTGGGGTAGGTATTAGCATGGGTGTTGTATGGACGTACTGAGTGGAGTTGTCCAGCAGTACCAGGTTGGTTCATATGCTAAGTGATGCATGCTACGTCAGGAGGCTGCACTGCATGAACTCTGTAAAGCAAAAGAAACAGTCAGATGTAGTAAAGCTTTCAACAAAAGATAGATAGTTTCCAGTATATTTCTGGGCAGCTTCTGTTGTCAATAAATTTGATTGTTGTTTAACTGTGTTTGATCGACAAAGATGTCCAGGTTTTGGATAATTCGGATTAAATAAATTTTTTTCCCTTGAAAACCTAATCCCGATTAAGATATCTTGTAAACTAGATAATAGTGATAAATAAAATCTAATAATTGCTAAAGACAAATTGTTTCTCGATCCAATATTAAAACTGATCTAAAACCAAATAATAGTAATAGATATATCCTTTTTCCATCCCATTAAAACCCATCCAAAACCGTCCAAAGACCAGATCGTAGTGGTGGATAGATTTCCCCTTCTGATGAGACCAACCGATAGGGAGGTATTCAAGTTTCATTGAATCAGTCTAAGTATAAATGGCTAATTTC
The DNA here is from genome assembly GCA_000404065.3 of Pinus taeda. NCBI lineage: Eukaryota > Viridiplantae > Streptophyta > Pinopsida > Pinales > Pinaceae > Pinus > Pinus taeda. The sequence goes on along the minus strand of APFE031007660.1, from coordinate 29,777 downwards.
ATGTCCAGATAAGATTCCATGAATGACAGTGATGGCCATGGTCAGAAAGAGTTGCGTGTTGGTATGTTGCAATTTATGAATTTCCTATCTTGACTTTCTAAGTTCAATATAGCGTTGAATCAAATAGCATGATTGAGTAGTAATTGCTTATTTTGGTCTGTGGAAGCGCTCAAGGCTTCTTTGATTATGGAAAGATAGACAGGTTGGCTGCCATTTTTTAAAACATTCAGCATTATATGGTTTTTTAAAGAGTGAACAGGTTATTTTTGGGCTTTTTATAATTAGTTTATTAGTTATTCACTCAGGTATAAATTTTTGGATCTGAAATAAATTTTGCTTTTACTGTAAAATATAATATTTATTTGAAAAGATGTATTATTATAATTATAATGGGGCTTAATTTATAGGAATAAAATGGTTTTCGGTGTTTCAAATAATTAATATTTTTATATTTTAAGGAGATTAATTTTTAATTAATTACAAATAGTTTTAGATTGAATTTTGATATTAAAACTGGTTTTAACTTAAATAATATTTCTTGTGATTATGGCTAAAGTTATTTTTACTGAAATTATATATTTTTTAATTATATAAGTTTACTTTTAATTAGTAAAGACAATATATAACTATTAAATATTATTTTAATTTTCTTTTTCTAATCTTTAAATTCGGTTTTTTTATGATTGGATTGAATTTTTAATATAAAAAATTGAAAATATTGTCTTAATAAAAAAATTAAATTCAATATGAATATCAACAAAAAAAATATTATTAACTTTTGTTTGGACTACATCCAAACCACAATTGAAAATCCAAATGCACTTTATTATAGGATGTTTTTTTTGGATTACATCCAAATCACAATCACAAGTGAATCAATCCAACAGGCTATATTATGGTTTTTTTTTGGTTTTTTTCATTACTATAGTGTTTGAGTTTTTTTTTTTTTTTTGGGTCAAAATGCAAAGGATTTCATGAATTTACAAATCTTGAATATTAAGTATTTTTTTTATAGAGGATGCAATTGTCATTTATACTAAATTATGTATGTTGTATGGGCTTCCAGATAAGGATTTATGAGAGATGAAATACAAAATCAAAAGGTCAATAAATGTAAAATTAGGATTCATGAAAGGTGAAACAAAAATCAAAAGGCTTTATTATCTAACTAATGTTGTTACATGAGTAATTAGTGCTTCCACATCCCATCAACACAATACACAATTGCATGTGACTTAGTTGGTAAGAATCGTTGCCTACCAATAGTAATTGGGATGGGGCCATGTTATGCAAATATTTTTGTCATGTGTAGTGTCCTTTATGTGTCAAGAAAGATGTTAAACAATTTAATGTACCAGATTTGGTTTTTGACAGTCAAAATTATTAATTGATCTTAAAATGATACATTATCTTAGAAGCAAGAGTGTCTCAACATTTATAGATTCTCTATTTATTACCTGTCATTGTCTCAAGAAAATGTCACTTCTAAATTTTCTACAATGTGAAGAACAAGGTTGAGTGACCATCTTAATTAATGAAAATTCAAAATATGTTGTGCCAATGAATTTTACCTTGGTGGTAGTGTTTTCCAATAGTGGTCATATAGTTTGTTTCAATTAATATATCACTTGAAGTCTATAGTTGTACCATGTTTTGTTCACTCATATTGTGATTTTAAGAGTTTCAAAAGCTTATCATATTTAAAGAAAAAAATCCCCCTGGAGCCACTTGTTATTTTTTATCTTTCAACAAGCATATTACTAAGTCTTTGAGACATGCTTTATCTTCAAGAACTATTTCTTTATTTCCTCATATCCTTATACTTATATGTATGGTGAGATCTATGTTTAATTTATATATTATTTAGACAACTATTTATATATGTATCTATTAAATGTTTAATTACTAAATGTGCATAATGAAAGTTAAGCAAAAAAAACAACAAATTTATATAATGGTAATAATGTGAAAATGCACTTGTTGTCAAGATATGATAACCCAAATATATAATAATATTTAAAAATAAATCAATACCTCTATTGCATATTTATAGAGAATAGTTGTATATAGTTCAAGATTACATGATATTGTATTCCCAACTCATATTATGGTATGTTTATTTAGATCATTGTAAATATGAAATATGTGAATATTCCACAAAGTCTATTATTAAACTAACCCATTAATTCCATGAAATAGATATCCTCTCTCAAGATCTCATTCTTGTCATGAAATCATTACATGTTTTAAATGATCAATCATATATAGCACACCATTCTTTCCTAATAACTATATATATGACTTGCATAAATAACATATGCTCTATATAACTAACATTAATAACATGTATATCACATCATTAAAAAAAATATTCATAAATAGCAGACCTAGGACGTGCAGCTAGGGTTACATCGGTGCTCTAAGTTTGCTCCCTATGGAGAGCAATAGAGGAGAGAGCTCCACTCCCTCCTACAAGGAAGCAGTTGCTAGCAGAGGAAAGATACCACTGGGTAATGTCAGAGGATTTGATGAAGAGAAAAAAAAATAATGAAAAGGAGTGATATGGGGCCAGGTCCAAGGAAAATAGCGGCACTAAGGACAAGGAGGAAGAAGACAAAAATCACGGAACAAGGGATAAAAATCAAAAGAGACCGTGCAGACCCAAAACGAAGATTACTCCTAGAGTAGTGTTAAATGATCCTGCTCTGCAGGCGCACAGGGAACATATGGGGACTTATGCCTAATCTACAAATTCATGGGAATATGGTACTCTAAAAAGGCATTACAGACATGGATCAAATACCACTGGAAACCAAAAGGTAGTACTGATCTCCATCTTAGGTCAAAGGGTTTTTTTACCGTGGTATTCACTAACATTCAAGATAAAGACAAATATTCGAAGGAGGACCCTACTTCTATGCAGCAGCAGGCCTCTATATGCAGCCTTGGATGATGAACTTGATTCCAGAGAGGGAGACATTCACCTCAGTTCCTATTTGGGTAAGGCTCTATTCCCTACCTCTCGATTACTGGCAAAATGAATCGCTTACTGCCATAGGCAATAAACTAGGTCATTTTGTTAAAGGTTCAGAAGCCACAAGACGGGGTAAATACACTTCCTATTCTAGGATTTGTGTAGAAATGGATATATCAGGCGCTCTCTCGGATGAAATTATCCTAGAAGTTTTTGGTGAGGATTGGGTGCAAACTGTGGATTATGAGCATATCCCGTTCAAATGTTGTAAATTCCATGAACATGGTCACTTGATCAGAGACTGTCCTCTTAGTAAAGCAGACAATAAGGGCAAACCTAATATAGTGAAGGATACTGAAAACTTTCAGAAAGTTGCAAGTAAGGGAAAAGGAGGCAGAAAGGGATCAAAGCAACAGCGCAATGAGGGGCAAAAGACCTACCAAAACAGGTCTCAAGCATTGGAAGAAAATGAAGAAATGAAAAATGAAGATCATCAATGGAGGAAGGCCCTATTGAAAAGAATAAGGAAGAGATCTACAACCCAACACAAGAGATTTGTAATAAGAAAGAAACTATGATGAGTGAGACTGAACTAGAAATGGATATGGAAATGACCCAAAGTGAAACAGATCTAGAGGACCATGAACTTCAGGAAATTCTAGAAAAGGAACACATAGATCTGGAAGGGTTCTTGATGCAGGGAACCATGGGAGGGATAGATTCATTACCTCAAGAGGATTGCAACAGAATACAACAGTTTTTTTTATAGAAGACACGGGAAAGTAAGTTAGGAATAGGAAAAACCATTGACAAGTAGGAAAACAAAGGAGTGAAAACAATGAAACCAACCCCAGGACTAGCTACTAGAAATGTAGGCAAGAAGAGAGGCTGGAAAAAGCAGAAGGAGATTTTGATGGAGTGTGGAAAGCTAATGATAGATTCACGTAAGATGAAATACCTAACCAGTTACTCCTTTACAAGTCTTTAAATATGAAGTTCACATCTTGGAATATCAAAGGTCTAGGAAGTAAAAGAAAACAAAGATTGCTTGGTTATAGAATGAAACAAGATATGTCGGATATGATCTTCATCCAGGAAATGAAATGTTCCATTAAGAAAATAAGACTTATACACAACAAATGGCTCAATAGATTTGAGTTTCTAGAGGTTAAAGCTGAGAACATAGAGGGGGGTATTTTCACTCTTTGGAATCCCCAAAGGGTCAGCATAATGGATGCAGAGGCATCAAGAAATTACCTATCAGTGGTCATTCAACTAGTAGGGGTTTCGGAAACATTCCTAGTCACAAATGTTTATGGTCCTCAAAGAATAGAGGATAAACGCAAATTGATAGAAGCGCTTATTGACCTCAGGATCAAATAGGCTGAAATTCCTTGGATCATGAGAGGGGATTTTAACATGATCAAATCTCTCTCGCAAAAAAAAGAAGGTACCAGAGCGCTTAACAAAGACTCCTTAGTGTTCCAATCATTTATAGATAATATGAAATTGGTTGATTCAGAATCGGGCAATGGCCTTTTTACACGGAACAACAAAAGAGGAGGTGAGGCACTAGTAACTTCTAAGTTAGACAGGTTTATGATATCAGAGGAGTTGATGCTTCTAAATAAAGAAATAACAGCTAGAGTTCTTCCATTTGGAGGTTCAGATCACCGGCCGATTCAATTGGAAATCAAGTTTATAGATTCTCCCCGGAATAGGCCCTTAAGATTCGAAAATATTTGGCTCTCCCACGTAGATTTCATCAGTAACATTGAAAAATGGTGGTCTGAAGACTTGCAAATACAAGGATCTAAGATGTACCTCCTTCATAAAAGACTAAATCACATTAAGTTCACACTTAAGGAATGGAACCAAAAGGATTTTGGTAACATTTTTGAGGCAAAAAAATTAGTAGAAATCAAGATTCTAAAACTCAACTAGGCTCTGATAAAAGATGGATTTGACAAATCCAAAAGTGATCAGGTTGATAAATACCATCTAGATTGGGAAAAGTTATGTAGACAAGAGGAAATATTTTGGAAACAAAAATCCAGAGTTCAATGGCTCAAGGAAGGAGAGTGGAACACAAGATTTTTCCACAGATCCACTATGGCTAATAGAGCTCACAATAGAATCTCAACGATTAAGGATGAAGAAGGGAAGATTCAGAATAGTCATAAATATATTGAAGTTGTGCTTGTTCAACATTTCTAGAACATCACTCGGGAAAACATTCCAGACAGGGATCAGTCCATCGGGGGAATTACAAGGCATATCCCTAAGATGGTGTCCAGAGAGGACAATTTTAACCTCAATAAACCAGTTATTGAAGAGAAGGTTGGTGAGGTTCTCAAAGACATGCAGAATGGCAAAGCAGCAGGCCCGGATGGTTTCAATGTGGATTTTTTTAAATCTTGTTGGCATATTTTCAAAGAGGACATTTTGAATATGATAGAGGATTCCAAGAGCAGCAAAACTATCCTGAAAGCTCTCAACACCTCCTTCATCTCTCTGATTCCCAAACAGGACTCAGCTCAAACTGCAGATAAGTATAGACCTATTACCTTATGTAATGTGGTTTACAAGATAATATCCAAAGTAGTGGTTGATAGACTCAAAACATCTCCTTCCCTCGCTAATGTCTGAGGAACAATTAGGTTATGTGGAGGGAAGACAGATTTTAAACAACATTATTCAAGCACATGAGGTGGTTCACATGCTAACCAGCAAAAGGCAAGTGGGGATGATCATGCAATTGGATATAGCCAAAGCGTATGACAAGGTGAATTGGATTTACATCAAGAAGATTCTCTCTACCTTTGGGTTTGACCACAACTCTGTCAAATGGGTCATGGCGCTGGTGACTTCTTCCAGCTTTTCTATTTTGGTAAATGGCTCTCCCTCAGAGATCTTCAATCCTTCTAGAGGCCTCAGGCAGGGAGACCCACTCTCTCCCTTTCTCTTCATTCTCATGATGGAAGGACTTGGGCAATCCATTAAGCAGGCCAATGCAAAGGGAAAAATTAGGGGTCTTCAAGTTTTAGAGAATGGTTCTGCTCTGACTCACCAACAATTTGTTGATGATACCTTACTGCAAGGAATCCCCACAGTCAAAGAGGCTTCGGCCTACAAGCAAATCCTTAAATATTTTGCCTTGGCTACAGGTATGGAAGTCAATCTCTCTAAATAAAAAATCTTCTTCTTAAATACTAACATTGCTATCCAAAGACATATCTCAAGAATTCTTGGTTTCCAAAGAGATTCCCTCCCCTCAAAATATTTAGGAGTTCCTCTTATTGCCAGACCCATGCACAAGAGTATATGGGAACTGGTTCTTAATAAGTTGCAGGACATAATCAAAAAATGGACCTTCCGTGCCTTGAACGTGGCAAGTAGGTTAGTTCTAACTAAGGCAATTCTGCAATCTATCCCAGTTTTCATGTTATTAGCTCTCCCAGCTCCTAAAGGTGTCTTAGAGCAACTCAGGAATATACAAAGAGATTTCCTTTTGGGGCAAGGAGGAAACAGGGAAGAAATGGGCCATGGTTTCCTCGGAAAAAATATGTAAACCCAAAAGTCATGGGGGTCTAGGCTTGGACGATCAAGAGATTCTTAGTAAAGTTCAAGGAGCCAAGCTTTGGTGGAGATGGGTTCAGGAGCCAAAATCCCAGTGGGCCAGGATCTGGAAAGAGAAGTATGCTAGCTCTAGGCACACTAATGATATCATAAGAATGTCTAGAATTATAAAAGGCTCCTACATATGGAATAGATCCTGCGAAAATAGAAGCCTAGTTCAAAAGAACAGTTTCTCGGAAATTAGAGCAGGAGATCTTGCTCTCTTTTGGGAGGATAAATGGAAACAAGAACCAACACTGTTAACAAAGAATTTTTTAAGCCTCAAGCAAGAAACAGATGTCCAAGGGTTAATCAAAGTAAAGGATTTTTGGGATCTTACTCATATCTCTGGAAAGTGGAGAAGTTGGAGAAACATTGACTGCAGAGAGGACAACCGCTTAAAAATCAAAGCAGAGGCTCTTGGGGACTCGTTGAAGCAAAGAATGATCTTAGTAACAGAGGGGTAGGATCAATTGAGATGGGGTAATAACAAGCAAGAAACCTTTAATCTTAAGGAAGCAAAATGTTTTCTCCTTGAGATTGGTTCTAGTGTTCCAGACAAGACCTGGCTGCATCTCTGGAGGCATCAAGGCTCGATGAATATCAAGCTTTTTATGTGGTTGGTTCATCATCAGAAAATATTGACTTGGGACAACATTAGGAGAAGAGGAGTAATGGGGCCTTCCAGATGCTAGCTCTGTGAAGAGCGGGAGGAGACAATGGAACATATTCTCAACAGCTGCTCGTACACCACCTGGCTGTGGGATTCGTTCTCTTCAATTTTCCACCAATTTGATAGGGACAGAGGAAGTATCACAAATACCCTAAACCAATCGAGAAGAAACTATACGGAGAATGAATTCCTTAATTTGCCCTGGGCCTTCACACCTTGCTTCATTATCTGGAATGTTTTGAAAGAAAGAAATAAAAGAATTTTCAAGAATGAAAAGTCTTCACCACATCGTCTATTTGAACTTATCTTGAAACAGCACAAAGAGACAATCAACACCACTGTTCGCAATATCCCCAAGAATCCTCCCTTGGATAATGAGCAGAGAACTCTCAGGCAACTGAGATTGCAAGGGATAATTCCTCAAGGTATAAATAGAAGGGATACAACTATGGTTACAGAGAAGGGCTTCTGGCAACCTCCACTGACAGGCTTTCTAAAATATAACATTGATGGTGCCTCAAAAGGAAATCTGGGAACTGCTGGTTATGGAGGAGTTTTAAGGGATGAAGAGGGCAATATTATCTTTATCTTCCACTGTCATTTAGGAAGAGCTACCAATAACATGGCGGAAATGATGGCTCTGTAGTGTCTAGAGTTTCTAATTCAGAACCATCGCTCAAAGGTCATTGTAGAAAAGGACTCTGAGATAACCATTAACATTGTGAAAAGAATTAGCGTAGGTTCTCGGCTCGAGAGAGTCTCGAATCACTGGAAACTTATCCAGGTTTATCAAAGAATCCAAGTCCATCTCCAAGGTCTTCGAACCGTAAGTTTCAACCATGTTCGTCGTAAGGCCAATAAGCTTGCGGACTTATTGGCCAATCAAGGTGTGTGCAATGCATACTGTGATTTGGCTAAAAAATGGCAAGATATTCCTCAAAGTCGTCTTAAGGCTATCTGCGAGGATCAAGCTGATGAGAACAGGGAAGGTTTTTGATTTCGGGCTAGGTTGAATAGCACGAATTGTCGTTGCTCGATTGTGCACCCTCAGCCCAGCAGGATGAACCAGGAAGGTTGGATAGTCAATTTCAGTCTCACTTTACCCTAGAGCAACTTGACCGGGATCCCGAGGTTACGGGTTGGCATTCTCCGGAATCAGTTCCAAAACAAACTCTCGAACGGGTTTTGGTTTCATTGTATGAATAGGCAGAACGGGTGGTTAACAGTGTACAACAATTGGCTTTCTCCCTCTTTTTGCTTTCGGGCTAGAGATCCTGGCCATAGCCGGTTTTCTGATCATCGCACGTCTGTAAAGTGGTAAGTGGTTTTTTAGTTTCGGGAGTGATCCCACAGGGATCTCAACACGTGGCAAGGTGGTGGATTCGAAAAGTTCCCTTCATTGCTCGTTAAGGTTTGGTTGTGTATGGTGGCACGATATCACTCCTGGCCATTGGATCTGGCAGCTTGAATGGACGGCTGGGATCATTCGTGCTATTTAGTGGGGCCAGGCGGGTCATTTCCTCGTTTCTTGTTGGCGCGTCTTGTCCTTTTTCGTCCTTTGTGTACTTTGGGTGGTCGGGGGTGACCACTATCATTGGTCGGCTTCGGTGGTGTGTTTTGTCCGGTTCAGCCTTTTGGTTAGGGTTCTTGTAGCCCTTCAGAGTTTTTCCCATGGGTTTTGGGTTTTCGTGTGTTAGATAGAGGGTCTTAGTCTTTTGGTAGGTTTACATGTTCTCCTGAGTTTGTTTAAATTGATAGCTTTCTGTATATTATGTAACTTTTCTTTTGAATTATTGGAATAGAAGGTTCAGGTCTTGCTTCAACAAAAAAAAAAAAATACATATTAATATAATCAAATTTAGTGCAACAACTAAATCATACATCTACTGCATTATGTCTTATTCCTTGAAATTGTAACTAGGTTTGGTCTTCATAATGTATATATATCATTGTTGTGTTTATTATAATTTGTCAAGCATGTCTTTTATGTTAGAGTAAAAAAAAAAAAAATTGCCATGTCTCATTTGGACTTTTATAAGAAAAATAAAATTGTCTTTTATGTGTCTTTTGTTTAAATATCAATTGCGAAGTTGGCCCTCTAGACGACAAATTGGCTCAACCTTTAGAGGAACCTTTTCGAATGAGGAAACAACTATACATTGGAACCATTACTCCATCATTTGAAAACCAATTCACACTTCATTTGTGGAAATGAATTTGGGTGCGTGACATGTGAATCTGAAGCGCAATCTGAGGCACATTCTATGTGATTAAATGAGCTACCTAAAGAATTATTCTTTTGTGCTAAAGTGATTTTCCTGAGCCACACCTTTCTATGATCAAGTTTCTTAAGGCACGCCTTTCTCTTGTCAAACAAGTTTTCGACGGAAACATACTTTTGTGGTATCTGAATTATCTATTGCACCATACTTTTGTGGAATTCAAGCTACCAGTGACAATACTTCTGTGGAATCTGAGCTACCAGTGACACTGCATCTCTGTGAAATTTAAGTTAGCTATGATGCTACATCTTTATGGAAAACTTATGGACAAACATATGGCATCTTGTGGACAAACTTCATGTGGACAATTGTTGCTTGGTGGAGGGTTGACTTCGCTCTTGGGTAATTCATCTATAATTTGCATTTCTCTATTGTTGACAAAAATTCTATAAAGAAAAGATTGTTGAGTTTTCTCCTTGTAGATTTTTCTTTGACCTATGACCTAATTTATGGCGTCTATTATCTTTGATGTACTCTCAACTTTACTTTCTTTATATTTTTGAATGTATAATTGCTCCATGACATAACTAAATAAAATAAATACAAAATAAATATATATATATATAATGAATAACAATAACATGTAACATTTTAATTTAAATTATCTATATATATATAATTTATTTTAAAACATAAATATTTTAGAAAATAATTAAATAAATATAAATCTAAACCAACCCATATATAATATATCTTAATAGTTTTTAAATTAAAAATTAAATTAGGAAAGCATTGCTATAATTTCTCAATTAAAATCGAATTTCAAAACTAATTTTATGTAATAGCTAAACCTACTTAGACTTGCACAAGCCATGAGTAATCAAAACAAAACAAACCATAAGCACTACAGTAAACTAATAAAAAGGAAGAATAACAACATAAGGAAATCCCAAGGCAGTATTAACAGACCTTAGTCAAGGTTACATATTGCATACACTTGAATCGTATAATTTAACAAGTGGCATCCACTCAGTGTTAAACGCAAGTGACTTAATTTAAAAATAACTAATTATAACTCTAAAGTCTAAGTCAACTTATTATTATTACTCATTAAACATTAAAATTAAAAAAATTAGAGATTATTATTATTTATTATATAATAGTCACTATATCCTAAACCTAATTATAATATATATACAAATATCAATACATAAATAGTTAATATACTATCTATTATCAAAAGGTAGTTTAATTGGTCGGTTAAGCATCATTTAATTTCAACAAGGTTTTCATCTATTAAAGTTCATTATATTATTGTAGAAATTGAATTAGAATGAAGAAAATAACAATCATTCTTCCTAACCACTTAAAATAAAGTCAATAAACATCTATTCTAATTATATTGTATAAACATTTTAGATTATCTTTTAAATATCTATATCTATAAGCACAATCTGACCAATACATATATTCTTAAATAGCTATTACACTTTGTTATTAACTTTGTCATATTATTTTTTATCTCTAACAACTTAATTATTTTAAATAAATATTATTTTATTATTTTTATCATGTTATTTGTCCCTGTCAAAATGAATAGCATCAAGGAAAAGAAGACATAGTTCGATATTTATTATTAAAATCGTTGGAGTATTGAGGAAGTAGATGGTTATAATGGTGGGAAGGGTAATGATTTTTCCATGTATTCTGCAATTTCAGCAGGTTTTCCTTATGTGATAGAGATTAATAGTGGTAGGGCAATTCTTCCCAAAAAAAAATTACCATTAATTTAATGCAATATTTGTAAAGATTTATTACTGAAAATTTGCTGATTTCTTTTTCTATGTACGAAGGCTTGTGGGGTAGGTATTAGCATGTGTGTTGTATGGACGTACGGAGTGGAGTTGTCTAGCAATACCTTTTTGTTCATTTAGGAGTTGTCCAGCAATACCAAATACCAGGTTGGTTCATATGCTAAGTGATGCATGCCAGGTCAGGAGGCTGCACTGCATGAACTCTGTAAAGCAACAGAAACAGTCAGATGTAGTAAAGCTTTCAACAAAAGATAGATAGTTTCTGGGATTGATGGTTGTTAACAGTCAGATGTAGTAAAGCTTTCAACAAAAGAGCTGTAAATTAAATTTAATGGTTGTGTAACTGTTTTGATTGATAAAGATGTTTTTGATGGACAAAGATGTCTAGAATTTGGATAATTGGGCTTAAGATATCTGGTAAATAATTATTTTTTTTGAAAACCTAATTTAGATTAAGATTTCTTGTAAATAACTTTATTTTTTGAAAACCTCATTTAGATAGTAATTTGAAAACTAGATAATAGTGATAAATATATATTTTTTTATCTAATATTAAAATTGATTTGAATACCAAATAATTGGAATGAATAAATTGTTTCTCCACCCAACATTAAGACCTACCTAAAACCAAAAAATAATAAATAGATCCTTTTTTCCATGACATTAAAACCCATCATCCAGACCAGATCGTATGGTGGATAGATTCCGCTTGTGATGAGACCAACCAACCGACAGGGAGGTATTCAAGTTTCATTGAATCAGTCTAAGTATAAATGGCTAGTTTCGCTTGATCTTGATGGGATTATGTTTCACCATGTCTATTTCTTTCGAGGTCAGGAAAAGGTTTACATGGATGTGTTGCAAATAAGCCTTTCATGTCCAGATAAGATTCCATGAATGACAGTGATTGCCATGGTCACGTGTTGCTATGCTGCAATTTATGAATTTCCTATTTGAATCAAAAAGCATGATTCAGTAGTAATTGCTTATTTTGGTTTGTGGCAGCGCCTCAAGGCTTCTTTGATTATAGAAAGATAGACAGGTTGGCTGTCATTTTTTAAAACACTCAGCAGTATATTGTTTTTTAAAGAGTGAATAGGTTATTTTTGGAATTTTTATAATAGTTGATGAGTTCACTCGTGTAATTTTTTGGATTTGAAATAAATTTTGTTTTTATTGTAAAATATAATATTTACTTGAAAATATGTAAATTTTAAAATTTTTCTAATTTATTAGGATTTATTATAAATTAGGTTTATATGAATAAAATGATTTTTTATTTTTCAAATAATTTTTTATTTAGCCATTTTAATATTTTATATTTTAAAGAGATTAATTCTTAATTAATCACAAATAGTTTTATATATAATTTTAAGATTAAAACTCTTTTCAACCTAAATAATATCTCTAATACATTTTATGATCATGGCTGAAGCTATTTTAAGTGACATCATATGTTTTTAATTACATATAAAATTAAGTTTTATATGTAAAAGAAAATATAGGCACTTATATACAATTTTTAATTTCTATTTTATCTTATTCTTTTATTTTGTTATTGAACTGGATTTTTAATATAAATCTGAAAATGAATTATACTAAAACCTTATAAATATCAAATGTAAGTCTTCATATTTTATTTATAGTAAAAATAATGTGGTAAATAATGTGGTAAATAATGTCTAATAAAAAACTAAATTCAATATGAACATCAACAAAAATTATTACTAGTTTTTGTTTGGATTACATCCAAACCACAATTAGAATATCACAACAAAACAACCCCCTAATTGTTTAACAATGGTTTGGTTAGGACAGGGTTAGGAATTAGTATATATGGATTGTTTTCTAGATATTTGTGCCTATTTGGTTTGCTACCATAAGAATCTATATTCTAGGTATTTATGGGTAATTTCTTTGATCTGCTCAAAAAAATCTACTTCATTCTAGGAAATCTCATACACACAATGGAGTTTTCTACTTAGTGCACGAGTGAAGAGATTTCCTTTCCCTTTGATATGCCTTATGTCGAAGTCAAATTCGCTTAGGAAAGTGGTCCACCTAGCTTGGCATGCATTTAAATTAGGTTGTTTAAAGAAACTCATTAAAATGCTATGATGAGTCATTAAAAGGAATCTCTTCCTCAACCAATAATGTCGACATACCTTCAATGCATGAACTATTGCAGTTACTTCTAGGTCATAAGAAAAATATCGTTGTTCATGATCTTTCAATTTGCGTGATTAGTAAGTTATTACTCTGCCTTCTTGCATCAAAACTCCTCTAACACCTTCTTGATACGCAAATGTGAAAACTATAAAATCTTTCTGTGGGTCTACCACTTTCAACACATGGGTTGTAGTCAATAAATGTTTCAATCGCTGAGAACTGTGCTAATGTTTGTTATCCACTTGAGTGCTCTCCCTTTTTTCTACAAAGAAGTTGTAAGGTAAGTGATCCTAGAAATTTTTTCTATAAAATAACAGTAATACCCAGCTAACCCCATAAAAGATTGAATATCTGCAACACTTTTAGGGACATACCATTCCATGATGGTTTTAATTTTCTTAGGTTCTACACCTATACCTTAAAATGAAATGATATGTCCCAATTATTGGATTTGATCCTTGTAAAAATCACATTTATTGTATTTAACATAAAGCTAGCTTTCCCACAAAGTTTGCAACACTATCCTCAATTCTCTTTATGCTCCTAAAAGTTTTTTGAGTAAATTAGAATATTATCAATAAAAATAAAAAATAATTTGTCTAAGTAAAGATGGAAAATACCATTCATCATACTCATAAATGTTGCTAAAGCATTAGTAAGCCCAAGTGACAACCCAACAAATTCATAATGGTCATAGGTAGTGGGTACTACATGTTACTTGTTAAAGAGATCATCTTCGTCAATGCTGGATCATGAGACTCCACATGAGGTATGGACTTGTAAGAAACCATCTCTCACACAACTCAAGGTATTCTTCTATGATGCATATGTACATGTTTCAAAGGAAAATAAAACTAAGTTGGATAGAAAATCTAAAAGGTGCATTTATATTGGTTATAAAGATGGTTTAAAAGGTTACAAAATTTGGAAACCATAAACAAAGAAGTATGTGTATAACCAAGATGTGGTATTTAAAGAAGTGAAATATGTTATCAAATACGAATTCTTTCCAAAGGAGAAGGAACCAGAGAAGATAGAATTTGAACTAGAGGATCGTGATTCAAATTCTTGGTGCTACAAATTTAATTTTAGGCATGCAAATTAAAAGAGATAAGGAAAAGAGGAAACAATGGTTGATTAAGATGAAGTATATCGAGTTAATATGAAGAGGTTTAATATGCATGAAAGTAAGTTAGTGAAGGTTTCTATTCCTGTAGGTGTAAATTTATCTACACATTAATCTCCCAAGACATATGAGGAGGAAGAGAACATGACGAGTGTTCCATATCCCAGGGCGTATTGAAGTTTGATGTAAGCAATGGTTTGTACTAGACTTATGTAATGGGAGTACTAAGTAAGTATACATCAAAACTAGGAAAGGAGCATTTGATAATAGTGAAGGGGGTGTTAGGTACATATAATACTTGTTTATCCTCCTTATTATTTTTTTTGTGCCCATGTATCCCCCATGTTGTTATTGTTGTGCCCCATAGAAGACCACTATTGTTATTGTTGTGCCCTTACATTATTATTGTTATGTAGGCTCTGATTAAATTGTGACCCTTTAGACTCATATATATACAAAGGAGGTCTTGTCATTTGTATCATCCAAGAATTGTTCATTTATGTAATGTAAAGGAGGTTTCCCCCTTGAAGAGGATAATTTATAAGTCGTTGATCTATCTTCTTGTGCACTGGTAGTACTATCCTTGCTGGAAAAAGGCCCACAAATGGATCCATATAGGCTCTTGAAGTCTCCAAATTTTCTTAGAAACAGACCAATGGATCCATTAATGCCTTTGAAATCTTCATTTTTTGCTCAAAGATCATCTAATGATCAAAATCAGTGCAAGAGGAAAGCCCTTGGAAGGGCAGAAATGCACTATTGGGAGTCTAAAATGCTTATGGCTAAATGGTTAAACACACATGTGCATATGGCTAACACACATTTCACCTATTCTTGTGCAAAGATCACTGAGCAATAACATGTGTTGCTCCAATGGAAATCACTGGTAACTGTTTGATGGGATAAAGGTATTCTTGATAGAATTCATGAAATGTTTTGTAGTGCATTTTGACTTATTTGGTAGTGGAAATCACTGGTAATTGTTTGATCGGATAAAGGTACTCTTGATAGAATTCATGAAATGTTTTGTAGTGCATTTTGACTTATTTGGTAATTCAAGACTGGAAGTACTTGGAACATAATGCTTTGTCAACTTGCAATGTTAAAGTTTGGTGTTTGACATTTGTTGGCCCAATCAACATGTGGACCCATTTTGAACTAAATTATATAACTTATAAAACTTAATATAAAATATTTATATGCATCTTTTTGATGATTTATGAATTCTTTTTGATAAAATATATGAGACCAGTACTATAACTAATATTAATCCACACAACCATAAACACTCTCCCCTATTTAATATTTTAAAAAAAAACCAATTACATCCTAATTTCAAAAAAAAATACATTTTAATTAAACTCCCTCAAAAGAAAACGATAAGAGGCATTAATTGCAAAGAAAACGATACTGAGTGGGGTTGTCTGTACGAAGGCTTTTGGGGTAGGTGTTAGCATGGGTGTTGTATGGACGTACTGAGTGGAGTTGTCCAGCAGTACCAGGTTGGTTCATTAGCTAAGTGATGCATGCCACGTCAGGAGGCTGCACTGCATGAACTCTGTAAAGCAAAAGAAACAGTCAGATGTAGTAAAGCTTTCAACAAAAGATAGATGGTTTCTAGTATATTTCTGGGCAGCTTCTGTTGTCAATAAATTTCATTGTTGTTTAATTGTTTTGATTGATAAAGATGTGTTTGATCGACAAAGATGTCCAGGTTTTGGATAATTCGGATTAAATAATTTTTTTCCTTGAAAACCTAATTCCGATTAAGATATCTTGTAAACTAGATAATAGTGATAAATAAAATCAAATAATTGCTAAAGATAAATTGTTTCTCGATCCAATATTAAAACTGATCTAAAACCAAATAATAATAATAGATATCCATTAAAACCCATCCAAAACCCATCCAAAACCGTCCAAAGACCAGATCGTAGTGGTGGATAGATTTCCCCTTCTGATGAGACCAACCGATAGGGAGGTATTCAAGTTTCATCGAATCAGTCTATGTATAAATGGCTAGCTTCATGTCCAGATAAGATTCCATGAATGACAGTGATGGCCATGGTCAGAAAGAGTTGCGTGTTGGTATGTTGCAATTTATGAATTTCCTATCTTGACTTTCTAAGTTCAATATAGCGTTGAATCAAATAGCATGATTGAGTAGTAATTGCTTATTTTGGTCTGTGGAAGCGCTCAAGGCTTCTTTGATTAGGGAAAGATAGACAGGTTGGCTGCCATTTTTTAGAGCATTCAGCATTATATGGTTTTTTAAAGAGTGAACAGGTTATTTTTGGGCTTTTTATAATTAGTTTATGAGTTAGTTATTCACTCAGGTATAAATTTTTGGATCTGAAATAAATTTTGCTTTTACTGTAAAATATAATATTTATTTGAAAAGATGTAAATTTTAAAATTTTATTATAATTTAATAATGGGTTACTTTATATGAGTAAAATGGTTTTTGTTGTTTCAAATAATTAATACTTTTATAT
>APFE031007660.1:0-12611 GCA_000404065.3 Pinus taeda | reverse complement strand
ATTGAATTTTTAATATAAAATAATATGGTAAATAATTTCTTATAAAAAATTTAAATTCAATATGAACATCAACAAAAAAAAATATTATTAACTTTTGTTTGGACTACATCCAAATCACAATTGAAAATCCAAATGCACTTTATTATGGGATGTTTTTTTTGGATTACATCCAAATCACAACCACAAGGGAATCAATCCAACACGCTATATTATGGGATTTTTTTTGTTTTTTTCATTACTATAGTGTTTGAGTTTTTTTTGTTTTTTTTTTTTGGTCAAAATGCAAAGGATTTCATGAATTTACAAATCTTGAATATTAAGTATTTTTTTTTATAGAGGATGCAAATGTCATTTATACTAAATTATGTATGTTGTATGGGCTTCCAGATAAGGATTTATGAGAGATGAAATACAATATCAAAAGGTCACTAAATGTAACATTAGGATTCATGAGAGGTGAAACAAAAATCAAAAGGCTTTTTTATCTAACTCATGTTGTTACATGAGGAGTAATTAGTGCTTCCACATCCCATCAACACAATACACAATTGCATGTGACTTAGTTGGTAAGAATCGTTGCCTACCAATAGTGATTGGGATGGGGCCATGTTATGCAAATATTTTTGTCATGTGTAGTGTCCTTTATGTGTCAAGAAAGATGTTAAACCATTTAATGTACAAGAGTTGGTTTTTGACAGCAAAAATTATTAAGTGATCTTAAAATGATACATTATCTTAGAAGCAAGAGTGTCTCAACATTTATAGATTCTCTATTTATTACTTGTCATTGTCTCAATAAAATGTCACTTCTAAATTTTCTACAATGTGAATAACAAGGTTGATTGACCATCTTAATTAATGAAAATTCAAAATATGTTGTGCCAATGAATTTTACCTTGGTGGTAGTGTTTTCCAATAGTGGTCATATAGTTTGTTTCAATTAATATATCACTTGAAGTCTATAGTTGTACCATGTTTTGTTCACTCATATTGTGCTTTTAAGAGTTTCAAAAGCTTATCATATTTAAAGAAAAAAAATTCCCCTTGAGCCACTTGTTATTTTTTATCTTTCAACAAGCATATTACTAAGTCTTTGAGACATGCTTTATATTCAAGAACTATTTCTTTATTTCCTCATATCCTTACACTTATATGTATGGTGAGATCTATGTTTAATTTATATATTATTTAGACAACCATTTATATATCTATCTATTAAAAGTTTAATTATTAAATGTGCATAATGAAAGTTAAGCAAAAAAAACAACAAATCTATATAATGGTAATAATGTGAAAATGCACATGTTGTCAAGATATGATAACCCAAATATATAATAATATTTTAAAATAAATCAATACCTCTAACACATATTTATAGAGAATAGTTGTATATAGTTCAGGATTACATGATATTGTATTCCCAACTCATATTATGGTATGTTTATTTAGATCATTGTAAATATGAAATTTGTGACTATTTCACAAAGTCTATTATTAAACTAACCCACTAATTCCATGAAATACATATCCTCTCTCAAGATCTCATTCTTGTCATGAAACCATTACATGTATTAAATGATCAATCATATATAGCACACTATTCTCTCCTAATAACTATATATATGACTTGCATAAATAACATATGCTCTATATAACTAACATCAATAACATGTATATCACATCATTAAAAAAATATATTCATAAATAGCGGACCTGGGACGCGCAGCTAGAGTTATAGCGGTGCTCTGAGTTTGACCCCTAGGGAGCGCAGCAGAGGAGGGAGCTCCACTCCCTCCTGCAAGGAAGTGGTTGCTAGCAGAGGCAAGATACCACTCGGTAATGTCAGCGGATCTGATGAAGAGAAAAAAAAATAATGAAAAGGAGTCAGATGGGGCCAGGTCCAAGGAAAATAGCAGCACTAAGGACAAGGAGGAAGAAGACAAAAGCCAGGGAATAAGGGATAAAAATCAAAAGGGACCGTGTAGACCCAAAACGGAGATTACTCCTAGAGTAGTGGTAAATGATCCTGCTCTGCAGGTGCACAGGGAACATATGGGGACTTACGCCATAATCTACAAATTCATGGGAATATGGCCCTCTAGAAAGGCATTACAGACATGGATCAAATACCAATGGAAACCCAAAGGTAGTATTGATCTCCATCTTGGGTCAAAGGGTTGTTTTACCGTGGTATTCACTAGCATTGAAGATAAAGACAGAATATTCGAAGGAGGACCCTACTTCTATGCGAAAGTGGGCCTCTATATGCAGCCTTGGATGATGAACTTCGTTCCAGAGAGGGAGACATTCACCTCAGTTTCTGTTTGGGTAAGGCTCTATTCCCTACCTCTCGATTACTGGCAAAATGAATTGCTTGCTGCCATAGGCAACAAACTAGGTCGTTTTGTTAAAGCTTCGGAAGCCACAAGATAGGGTAAATACACTTCCTATGCTAGGATTTGTGTAGAAATGGATCTATCAGGTGCTCTTCCAGATGAAATTATCCTGGAAGTTTTTGATGAGGATTGGGTGCAAACTGTGGATTATGAGCATATCCCGTTCAGATGTCGTAAATGCCACGAACATGGTCACTTGATCAGAGACTATCCTCTTAGTAAAGCAGACAACAAGGGAAAACCTAATATAGTGAATGATACTAAAAACTTTCAGAAAGTGGCAAGTAAGGAAAAAGGAGGCAGAAAGGGATCAAAGCAACAACGCAATGAGGGGAAAAAGACCTACCAGAACAGGCCTCAAGCATTAGAAGAAAATGAAGAAATGACAAATCAAGATCAATCAATGGAGGAAGGCCCTATTGAAAAGAAGAAGGAAGAGAACTACAACCCAACACAAGAGATTTGTAATAAGAAAGAGACTATGACGAGTGAGACTGAACTAGAAATGGATACGGAAATGACCCAAAGTGAAATAGATCTGGAGGATCATGAACTTCAGGATATTCTAGAAAAGGAACACATAGATCTGGAAGGGTTCTTGATGCAAGGAACCATGGGAGGGATAGATTCATTACCTCAAAAGGATTGCAACAGAATACAACAATTTTTTTTATGGAAGACACAGGAAAGTGAGTTAGGAATAGGAAAAACCACTGACAAGCAGGAAAAAAAAGGAGTGAAAACAATGAAACCAGCCCCAGGACTAGCTACTAGAAATGCACGCAAGAAGAGAGGCTAGAAAAAGCAGAAGGAGCTTTTGATGGAGTGTGGAAAGCTAATGATAGATTCAAGTAAGATGAAATAACTAACCAGTTACTCCTTTACAAGTCTTTAAATATGAAGTTCACATCTTGGAATATCAAAGGTCTAGGAAGTAAAAGAAAACAAAGATTGCTTAGTTATAGAATGAAACAAGATATGACGGATATGATCTTCATCCAGGAAATGAAATGTTCCATTCAGAAAGTAAGACTTATACACAACAAATGGCTCAATAGGTTTGAGTTTCTAGAGGTTAAAGCTGAGAACATAGCGGGGGGTATTCTCACTCTTTGGAATCCCCAAAGGGTCAGCATAATGGATGCAGAGGCATCAAGAAATTATCTATCAGTGGTCATTCAACCAGTAGGGGTTTCAAAAACATTCCTGGTCACAAATGTTTACATTCCTCAAAGAATAGAGGATAAACTCAAATTCCTAGAAGCCCTTATTGACCTTAGGATCAGACAGGCTGGAATTCCTTGGATCCTAGGAGGGGATTTTAACATGATCAAATCTCTCTCGGAAAAGAAAGAAGGTACCAGAGCGCTTAACAAAGACTCCTTAGCATTCCAATCATTTATAGATAATACGAAATTGGTTGATTCAGAATCGGGCAATGGCCTTTTTACATGGAACAACAAAAGAGGAGGTGAGGCACTAGTA
Organism: Pinus taeda; assembly: GCA_000404065.3. Taxonomy (NCBI): domain Eukaryota; kingdom Viridiplantae; phylum Streptophyta; class Pinopsida; order Pinales; family Pinaceae; genus Pinus; species Pinus taeda. The sequence continues at coordinate 8,730 of APFE031007660.1, read as the reverse complement.
ACTTCTAAGTTAGACAGGTTTATGATATCAAAGGAGTTGATGCTTCTAAATAAAGAAAAAACAGCTAGAGTTCTTCCATTTGGAGGTTCAGATCACTGGCCGATTCAATTGGAAATCAAGGGTATAGATTCTCCCAGGAATAAACCCTTAAGATTCGAAAATATTTGGCTCTTCCACTTGGATTTCATCAGTAACAATGAAAACTAGTGGTCTGAAGACTTGCAAATACAAGGATCTAAGATGTACCTCCTTCATGAAAGACTAAAGCACATTAAGTTCAGACTTAAGGAATGGAACCAGAAGGATTTTAGTAACATTTTTGAGGCAAAAAAATCAGTAGAAATCAAGGTTCTAGAACTCAACTAGGCTCTGATAAAAGATGGATTTGACAAAGCCAAAAGTGATCAGGCTAATAAATACCATCTAGATTGGGGAAAGTTATGTAGACAAGAGGAAATATTTTGGAAACAAAAATCCAGAGTTCAATGGCTCAAGGAAGGAGAGCGGAACACAAGATTTTTCCACAGATCCACTATGGCTAACAGAGCTCACAATAGGATCTCAACGATTAAGGATGAGGAAGGGAAGATTCAGAAAACTCATAAAGATATTGAAGTTGTGCTTGTTCAACATTTCTAGAACATCTCTCGGGAAAACATTCCAGATAGGGATCAGTCCATCAGGGGAATTACAAGGCATATCCCTAAGCTAGTGTCCAGAGAGGAGAATTTTAACCTCAATAGACCAGTTACTGAAGAGAAGGTCAATGAGGTTCTCAAAGACATGCAAAATGGCAAAGCACCACGCCCGGATGGTTTCAATGTGAATTTTTTTAAAGCTTGTTGGCATATTGTCAAAGAGGACATTTTGAATATGGTAGAGGATTCCAAGAGCAGCAAAACTATCCTGAAAGCTCTCAACACCTCCTTCATCTCCCTGATTCCCAAACAGGACTCAGCTCAAACTGCAGATAAGTACAGACCTATTACCCTATGTAATTTGGTTTACAAGATAATATCCAAAGTAGTGGCTAATAGACTCAAACCTATCCTTCCCTCGCTAGTGTCTGAGGAACAATTAGGTTATGTGGAGGGAAGACATATTTTAAACAACATTATTCAAGCACATGAGGTGGTTCACACGCTAACTAGCAAAAGGCAAGAGGGGATGATCATGCAATTGGATATAGCCAAAGCGTATGACAAGGTGAATTGGATTTACATCAAGAAGATTCTCTCTGCCTTTGGGTTTGACCACAACTGGGTCAGATGGGTCATGGTGCTGGTGACTTCTTCCAGATTTTATATTTTGGTAAATGGCTCTCCCTCAGAGATCTTCAATCCTTCTAGAGGCCTCAGGCAGGGAGACCCACTCTCTCCCTTTCTCTTCATTCTCATGATGGAAGGACATAGGCAATCCATTAAGCAGGCCAAGGCAATGGGAAAAATCAGGGGTCTTCAAGTTTCAGAGAATGGTTCTGCTCTGACTCACCAACAATTTGTTGATGATACCTTACTGCAAGGAATCCCCACAGTCAAAAAGTCTTCAGCCTACAAGCAAATCCTTAAAGATTGTGCCTTGGCTACAGGTATGGAAGTCAATCTCTCTAAATAAAAAATCTTCTTCTTAAATACTAACATTGCTATCCAAAGAAATATCTCAAGAATTCTTGGTTTCCAAAGAGATTCCCTCCCCTCAAAATATTTAGGAGTTCCTCTTACTGTCAGACCCATGCACAAGAGTATATGGGAACCAGTTCTTAATAAGTTGCAGGACAGAGTCAAAAAATGGACCTTCCGTGCCTTGAACGTGGCAAGTAGGTTATTTCTGACTAAGGAAATTCTGCAATCTATCCCAGTTTTCATGTTATCAACTCTCCCAGCTCCTAAAGGTGTCTTAGAGCAATTTAGGAATATACAAAGAGATTTCCTTTGGGGCAAGGAGGAAACAAGGAAGAAATGGGGCATGGTTTCCTGGGAAAAAATATGTAAACCCAAAATTCATGGGGGTCTAGGCTTGGATGATCAAGAGATTCTTAGTAAAGTTCTAGGAGCCAAGCTTTGGTGGAGATGGGTTCAGGAGCCAAAAGCCCAGTGGGCCAGGATTTGGAAAGAGAAATATGCCAACTCTGGGCACACTAATGATCTCATAAGAATGTCTGGAATTATAAAAGGCTCCTACATATGGAATAGAGCTTGGGAAAATAGAAGCCTAGTTCAAAAGAACAATTTCTGGGAAATTAGAGCAAGAGATCTTGCTCTCTTTTGGGAGGATAAATGGCAACAAGAACCAACGCTGTTAACAAAGAATTTTTTAAGCCTCAAGAAAGAAAAAAATGTCCAAGGGTTAATCAAAGTAAAGGATTTTTGGGATCTTACTCATATCTCCGAAAAGTGGAGAAACTGGAGAAACATTGACTGCGGAGAGGAAAACCCCTTAAAAATCAAAGCAGAGGCTCTTGGGGACTTGTTGAAGCAAAGAATTATCTTAGTAACAGAGGGGAAGGATCAATTGAGATGGGGTAATAACAAGAAAGGAACCTTTAATCTTAAGGAAGCAAAGGTTTTCTGCTTGAGATTGGTTCTAGTGTTCTAGACAAGACCTGGTTGCATCTCTCGAGGCATCAAGGCTGGATCAAGATCAAGATTTTTATGTGGTTGGTTCATCATAAGAAAATGTTGACTTGGGACAACATTAGGAGAAGAGGAGTTATGGGGCCTTCCAGATGCCAGCTTTGTGAAGAGCAGGAGGAGACAATGGAACATATTCTCAACAGTTGCTCGTACACCACCTGGCTGTGGGATTCGTTCTCTTCAATTTTCCACCAATTCGATAGGGAGAGAGGAAGTATCACAAATACCCTAAACCAATGGAAAATAAACTATACGGAGAATGAATTCCTTAATTTGGACTGGGCCTTCACACCTTGCTTCATTATCTAGAATGTTTGGAAAGAAAGAAATAAAAGAATTTTCAAGAATGAAAAGTCTTCACCACATTGTCTATTTGATCTTATCTTGAAATAGCACAGAGAGACAATCAGCTCCACTGTTCGCAATATCGCCAAGAATCCTCCCTCGGATAAGGAGCAGAGAACTCTCAGGCAACTGGGATTGCAAGGGATAATTCCTCAAGGTATAAACAAAAGGGATACAACTATGGTTATAGAGAAGGGCTTCTGGCAACCTCCACTGACAGGATTTCTAAAATATAACATTGATGGTGCCTTAAAAGGAAATCTGGGAACTGCTGGTTATGGAGGCGTTTTAAGGGATGAAGAGGACAATATTATCTTTATCTTCCACTGTCATTTAGGAAGAGCTACCAATAACATGGCAGAAGTGATGTCTTTGGAGAAATGTCTAGAGTTTTTGATTTAAAACCATCGCTCAAAGGTCATTATAGAAATGGACTCTGAGATAACCATTAACGTTGTGAAAAGAATCAGCGGTAGTTCTCGGCCAGAGAGAGTCTCGAATCACTGGAAACTTATCCAGGTTTATCAAAGAATCCAAGTCCATATCCAGGGTCTTCGAACCGTAAGTTTCAACCATGTTCGTCGTAAGGCCAATAAGCTTGCGAACTTACTGGCCAATCAAGGTGTGTGCAATGCAGACTGTGGGATGGCTAAAAAGTGGCAAGAGATTCCTCAAAGTTGTTTAAAGGCTATCTGCAAGGATCAAGCTCATGAGGACAGTGAAGTTTTTTTATTTCGGGCTAGGTTGAATAGCACGAATTGATGTTGCCGGATTGTGCACCCTCAGCCCAGCAGGATGAACCAAGAAGGTTGGATAGTCAATTTCGGTCTCACTTTACCCTGGAGCAACTTGACCGGGATCCCCAGGTTATGGGTTGGCATTCTGCCGAATCAGTTCCCAAACAAACTCTCAAACACGTTTTGGTTTCGTTGTATGAATAGGCAGAATGGGCGGTTAACAGTGTACAATAGTTGGCTTTCTTGCTCTTTTCGCTTTCGGGCTAGAGATCCTGGCCATAGTCGATTTTCCGGTGATCGCACGTCTGTAAAGTGGTAAGTTGGTTTTTAGTTTCGGGAGCGATCCCACAGGGATCTCAACACGTGGCAAGGTGGTGGATTCAGAAACCGCCCTTCATCGCTCGTTAAGGTTTTGTTGTGTATGGCAGCACAATATGGCTCCTGGCCATTGGATCTGGCAGCTTGAATGCACGGTTGGGATCGTTTGTGCTATTTAGTGGGTCCATGTGGGTCATTTCCCCATTTCTTGCTGGCGCGTCTTGTCCTTTTCCATCCTTTGTGTACTTTGGGTGGTCGGGGGTTACCGTTGTCATTGGTCGGCTCTGGGGCTCTGTTTTGTCCGGTTCGGCCTTTTGGTTAGGGTTCTTGTAGCTCTTTAGAGTTTTTCCCATGGGTTTTGGGTTTTCGGGTGTTAGATAGAGGGTCTTAGTCTTTGGCAGGTTTCCCTGTTCTCCTGAGTTTGTTTAAAATGATAGGTTTCTGTATACTATGTTACTTTTCTTTTGAATTATTGAAATAGAAGGTTCAGCTCTTGCTTTAGCAAAAAAAAAATACATATTAATATAATCAAATTTAGTGCAACAACTAGATCATACATCTACTACATTATGTCTTATTCCTTGAAATTGTAACTAGGTTTGGTCTTCATAATGTATATCTATCATTGTTGTGTTTATTACAATTTGTCAAGCATGTTTTTTATGTTAGAGTCAAAAAGAAAATTATTTTTGCCATGTCTCATTTGGACTTTTATAAGAAAAAGAAAATTGTTTTTTATGTCTCTTTTGTTCAAATCTCAATTGCGAAGTTGGCCCTCCAGACGACAAATTGGCTCAACCTTTAGAGGCACCTTTTCAAATGAGGAAACAACTATACATTGGAACCATTACTCCATCATTTGAAAACCAATTCGCACTTCATTTGTGGAAATGAATTTGGGTGCATGACATGTGAATCTGAAGCGCAATCTGAGGCACATTCTATGTGATTAAACGAGCTACCTAAAGCATTATTCTTTTGTGATAAAGCGATTTTTCCTGAGCCACACCTTTCTATGATCAAGTTTCTTGAGGCACGCCTTTCTGTTATCAAACAAGTTTTCGATGGAAACATACTTTTGTGGTATCTGAATTATCTGTTGCACCATACTTTTGTGGAATTTGAGCTACCAGTGACAATACTTCTATGGAATCTGAGCTACCAGTGACACTGCATCTCTGTGAAATTTAAGTTACCTATGATGCTACATCTTTGTGGCAAACTTATGGACAAACATATGGCATCTTGTGGACAAACTTCATGTGGACAATTGTTGCTTGGTGGAGGGTTGACTTCGCTCTTGGGTAATTCATCTATAATTTGCATTTCTCTATTGTTGACAAAAATTCTATAAAGAAAAGATTGTTGAGTTTTCTCCTTGTAGATTTTTCTTTGACCTATGGCCTAATTTATGGCGTCTCTTATCTTTGATGTATTGTGACCTTTACTTTCTTTATATTTTTGAATGTATAATTGCTTCATAACATAACTAAATAAAATAAATACGAAATAAAAAATATATATATAACAATAAATGTACATTTAACATTTTAATTTATAAATTAATATATAATATAATTTTATTTTAAAAATCAATATTTTAAAAAAATAAAAAAATAAATATAAATATAAACCAACCCATATAATTATATCTAATAATTTTTAATTAAAAATTAAATTAGGAAAGCATTGCTATAATTTGTCAATTAAAATCGAATTTCAAAACTAATTTTATGTAATAGCTAAACCTACTTAGACTTGCACAAGCCATGAGTAATCAAATCAAAACAAACGACAACCACTACAGTAAACTAATAAAAAGGAAGAATAACAACTTAAGGAAATCCCAAGATAGTATGAACAGACGTTAGTCAAGGTTACATATTGCATACACGTGAATCGTATAATTTAACAAGTGGCATCAACTCAGTGTTAAACGCAAGTGACTTAATTTAAAAATAACTAATTATAATTTTATTTAATTTAAAAATAACTAATTATAACTCTAAAGTCTAAATCAATTTATTATTATTACTCATTAACATAATTAAAAATTAGAGATATATTATTTATATATAATAGTCACTATTTTAACCCTAATATAATTATATACAAATATCAATACATGATGATAATATCTATCTATTTCAAAGGTGTTTAATTGGTCTCTAATCAATTATTATTATTACTATTATACATAAAATTAAAAAATAGAGATTATTATTATATTATATAATATCACTAATATCATAAACCTAATTATAATATATATACAAATATCAATACATGAATAATTAATATACTATCTATTTTCAAAGGGTAGTTTAATTGGTCATTTAATTATATTTTTCAGTGTCATTTAATTTCAACAAAGTTTTCATATATGAAAGTTCATTATATTATTGTAGAAATTAAATTAGAATGAAAAAGATAACAACTAATCACTTAAAATAAAGTTAATAAACATCTATTCTAATTATATTGTATAAATACACTAAACTTTTACATTTTAGATTGTCTTTTAAATATCTATATCTATAGGCACAATCTGACCAATACATATATTCTTAAATAGCTATTACACTTTATTATTAACTTTGTCATATTATTTTTTATCTCTAACAACTTAATTATTTTAAATAAATATTATTTTATTATTTTTATCATGTTATTTGTTCCTGTCAAAATGAATAGCATCAAGGAAAAGAAGACATAGTTCGATATTTATTATTAAAATCGTTGGAGTATTGAGGAAGGAGATGGAAGTTAAACATAAAAGATAGTTGACTCTGGTTATCTTTGGTTATCTTTCTTCTATCTCAAAATTCTATTTCACAGGTTTTATTTTATGGATATACCTTAAATTCTCTCTAATTTATTCCTCATGGTTATAATGGTGGGAAGGGTAATGATTTTTCCATGTATTCTGCGATTTCAGCAGGTTTTCCTGTGTTATAATGGTGGGAAGGGTAATGATTTTTCCATGTATTCTGCAATTTCAGCAGGTTTTCCTTATGTTATAATGGTGGGAAGGGTAATGATTTTTCCATGTATTCTGCAATTTCAGCAGGTTTTCCTTATGTGATAGAGATTAATAGTTGTAAGGCTATTCTTCCCAAAAAAATGACAATTAATTTAATGCAATATTTGTAAAGATTTATTACTGAAAATTTGCTGAATTCTTTTTCTCTGTACGAAGGCTTGTGGGGTAGGTATTAGCATGTGTGTTGTATGGACGTACTGAGTGGAGTTGTCTAGCAATACCTTTTTCTTCATTTAGGAGTTGTCCAGCAATACCAAATACCAGGTTGGTTCATATGCTAAGTGATGCATGCCAGGTCAGGAGGCTGCACTGCATGAACTCTGTAAAGCAACAGAAACAGTCAGATGTAGTAAAGCTTTCAACAAAAGAGCATATTTCTGGGATTGATGGTTGTTAACAGTCAGATGTAGTAAAGCTTTCAACAAAAGAGCTGTAAATTAAATTTAATGGTTGTGTAACTGTTTTGATTGATAAAGATGTCTTTGATGGACAAAGATGTCTAGAATTTGGATAATTGGGATTAAGATATCTGATAAATAATTACTTTTTACTTTGAAAACCTAATTTAGATTAAGATTTCTTGTAAATAAATTTATTTTTTGAAAACCTAATTTAGATTAAGATTTCTTGTAAATAAATTTATTTTTTATAGTAATTTGAAAACTAGATAATAGTGATAGATATATCTTTTTTCTATCTAATATTAAAATTGATTTGAATACCAAATAATTGCGATGAATAAATTGTTTCCAACATTAAGACCGACCTAAAACCTAAAACCAAAAAATAATGAATAGATTGTTTTTCCATGACATTAAAACCCATCATCCAGACCAGATCATACTGTGGATAGATTCCCCTTGTGATGAGACCAACCAACCGACAGGTGTTGAATATGAAATGAATTATTTCAATCAAATTGAGAAGCCAACAGTATGAAGAACAATACATATAAAAAAAAATAGATAAAACAATTAAAAAAACATGTGTGAGCTAAAAAATGCTGCAAATCTCATATATTAATTCAACTATTAGCTACATTGTTATATAGTAAAACTATTACTAAAATCAACTCAGAAATAAATCTACTGGCATTACAACTAATTTTCAGCACTTTCCAGCACTCACCACCCTAACAATCTGCTGCAAAATCTGCTGGCTACTTTGTCAGCATTTTACATAACTAATTAAGCATTATTTCCAACACTTCCCCTTAATGATTAATGGGATTTACTATCTTATCTCGTATTGCCAAAAACTGATCTTTTGCAACTGCTTTGGTGAAGATATCTGCTAGTTGATGCTGAGTATTTATATGCTTTAATTCAATATCCTTCTTCTGCACCAAATCTCTAATGAAGTGATATTTCAAGTCAAAATGTTTTGTCCTGCTGTGATGAACTCTATTCTTTGCTAACTTGATGGCACTTACATTATCACAATAAATCACTGTAGGCTGAACTTGTTTTTCTCCAATTTCTTCCAAAAATTTTCTGAGCCAAAGAGCTTGTGTACCTCGTGAGGTAACTGCAACATACTCCGCTTCTATAGATGAGAGGGCAACAATGCTTTGTTTTTTTGAGCTCCATATAATCAAACCAGAACCAAAAGAGAAACAATTTCCAGATGTGGACTTACGGTCATCAAGACTACC
>APFE031007649.1:112719-138999 GCA_000404065.3 Pinus taeda | reverse complement strand
TATGATAGATATATTTTGTTATATAATGAATATTCAGATGCTATGTAATTGTTTGCCTTGTTAGTGAACGCAGGTCTGAAGGTGAAGGAGGAGCTCATCCGGATCAACAAGACTGGACTACTACAACAAGCATTGGACCTAAGGTAAGATCGAGAACATTTGAATTCTTGTAAATTGATATGTATCTAGAGAAGGATAGCTCTTATTTGGTTTGTTTGTCATTAGAGAGTCTTAGACTCCTAGGAAGGTTAGATTTGCCCGCAAGTATAACTCATTCCGCGTGACACGTATAACTACATCATAATCAAGTAATAAGAAAATAACTTTTTTATTTTTTCACTTTCCTTATATTAGGAAAAAAAGTTTTTAATATTTAAAATAAAAATTGTAGTAACGAAATTAATTTTAAAATAACTAATTAAGTTCAAAATAATGGTATCATAGAGTTAAGTACTTTTAAAAGAAAATAAAAATAAAATAACAATTTTTTTAATTGTACTTTTAAATTTATGTCTAATTGATTTACTCAAATTTTAATTATAAATATATATTATAAGTGGAATTTGATTCTACATTGAAAGAGTGTAAACTATACACATAAACTTAAGAAAAAATACAAATATATTTACAAAACACATTTTTTCATATAATTTATATTTTCGCACTTTAAATTTAAATAAATTTAAAAGCCAAAAAACATGAACTATTTTAGACTTTAAAATTCTCCTATAAAGAAAAAGCCATTTCCATTTCCACGATAGGCATTTTAGACTTTAAAATCTAAAATTTTCTTACCGGGGAAAAAGCCATTTCCACGATACCCAATGTAGGAACTCCTAATGCTATTTGAGATCAAGCTAATAACTAACATTTTCGGTTGCTCAAACACATGTTAAAGTAAACTAAATAGCCACTAATTTTCTCCCAGACATATAAATATCAATCCAACCATAAGATAGCTTCACATCAATAATAGAAAATAAAACTTCAAGTATCACTATAAAGATGATAAGTACATGGCTTTAGCGTTTAGAAAGAATAAAGATGATATTCAAAAAAGTTGTAATTTTAATAATAATTAAAGAAACCTTCTGTAACTTAATCTTTTTCTCGAAATTTAGGAAAATAGTGAAATGATTTTTATAATATTACTTGGCTATTCTTTGTATGGCATGTTTCACCATCTGACACTCATAGCATGCTCAACAAACATTCACATCCATAGACAAAAGTGAAGCACGGTATCAAGGACTGTGTACATTGTATATAACTCATGTAGAAGCTCAATCCTCTCACAAAGAACACGTCTATTCTCACATGCTCCTTCTCCTCTTGCTGTTTATATTCATGGAAGAAGATATTGGGGACTGTCGCTAAATGCTAAATTGGAGGAGGAATGGCTTACTCAGATGTCAAAAGAATTCTTCAAAAACACGGAAGCCAAGGAAATGATATTTTTCATTGACATAGTCAGCAACTTAAGACTTCACTGTATTTTTAGATTTTCATGCCGGAGAACAAAGAGTTGCTGTTAATATCCAATTGCTAAAGAAAATGCAACCATCAAACAAATCCACATACCAACGACAAAATTTGAATTGAAATTTCACGTTAGATAAGAATGAAGTATGAATATGAGCATAGAAAGTTGATGCTGGTAAATTGTTAAGAGAATGAAACGAGGAAGATAATTTACAAAAGTTATAATAAAGTTCGAACTTTTACAGATTAAAAACAATTAAATATAAATATGATCATAATGCTAATCTCTTTTATAATTCTCACGTCGTTAGAATAATGGAGCAACCATCAAATATAAATAACATCATATTTTATATATAACACCAAATTTAGCTACACATGAAATCAGTAGTATAACTTACACACTAAATTTACCGGGAAAGAAAATCCGAACGGAAAACCAGCTTCCAATGGTTGTTCACTCTATTTCGGCAATTTCAGGTTACAGTATTCTTCATAGCTCTATGTACATACACTCATCAATGATTTAAAGACCCTTGATACAAAAAAAAAAAAAAAAAAAAAAAAGAGAATTGGGACACAGAAAGCTAATGAATATGGGCTTTCAGTCCCCATTTCTCATATTTCATTTGCATAGCCCTCATCAATGAAACCTCATTAATAGTTGAATTACAGCCATTCAGTTTTACAATCTATATAATATTTTAATAGTTGTAAAATTTATTGATGTACAAGTAGAATAAAATTTATTGATTTACGAGTAGAATATGTAGGCTGGTACAATATAGTTACACGATTAGGTTTTATATTATCTATGTTTATATAGAAATACTAACGTTTGGGAGTCTTCGTTGTCCATGTTGACTAGGCTGCAGCTTTAACATGGGCGCAGATAAAATGTGAGCAGAATTGAAAAGAAAGAGATCTATCTCTCAGGTGTGGCCTGCACCTGGAGACTACACTCACAAAACTTGAGAGATCACTCTCGTCCACTCTATACATCAATCAATCAAAGATTACATCATTAAATACAAGACTAGGAAATAGGAAGTTGCACCCAAACCCCATAACTATAAGAACTAATCCTAAACTAGGAAGAAAGTTACAAAAACGTAACTATTTTCTCCATTAATATCAAAATAATATTAATTATTCTCAACTCCCCCCCTTAATGGAGAAAGAGTTCTCCTGAACTCCTAGCATCTTTCTAAACAATTCAAATTTCACTCGTGCAAGAGGCTTTGTAAAATTATCAGCCACATTGTCACAAGTTTTACAATATTCAACAACAATTTCATTTGATTGTATTTTTTCTCTAACAAAATGGAACTGAGTGTCTATATGTTTGGTGTTTTTGTGAAACACTGGATTGTATGCTAATTTGATGGTGCTCTGGTTGTCGCTTTTGATAGAAGTAGGTTGCCTCTGTTCTTTTCCTGCATCTTTGAGAAGTCTCCTCAACCAGATCGCTTCACATGTTGCTGCACACAATGCTTGATACTCAGCTTCACATGACGACAAAGCTATAGTACTTTGTTTCTTGCTGCTCCATGCTATGACCTCGGAACCTATGTTGAATGCATAACCTGTGATGGACCTCCAATCATCCAGTTTACCTCCCTAGTCTGAGTCTGAGAAACCTACTAGAGTAACATCAGATACATCAGTGTATAAAATACCGAAATGTACAGTACCACAAAGATACCTCAACACGCTTTTTGCTGCTGTCCAGTGACTTTCAAGTGGTTTCGACATAAATTGGCTCAATACACTAACAGAGTATGCTAAGTCAGGTCTAGTTGTTGTAAGATATATCAGGCTGCCAACCAGCTGTCTGTACATTGTGGCATCAACCTCCTTAGTGCCATCATCACTACTCAATTTCAGATTCTGCTGCAAAGGTGTCGCTGCTGTTCTACACTGTGGCTTTGACATAAATTGGCTCAACACACTAACAGAGTATGCCAAGTCAGGTCTGGTTGTTGTAAGATATATCAGGCTGCCAACCAGCTGTCTGTACATTGTGGCATCAACCTCCTTAGTGCCATCATCACTACTCAATTTCAGATTCTGCTGCAAAGGTGTCATTGTTGTTCTACACTGATCCATACCAAACTTTTCCAATAGATTTTTAGCATACTTCCCTTGGGTAAGAAAAGTTTGCCCAGTGTCTCTGAATACTTCTAATCCCAGACAATAGTGAAGGCTTCCGAGATCCTTCATTCCAAAAGCTTGTGCCATAAGCCTTTTGATTCATTTGATTAAATCATCTGCATTTCCTGTTATAATCTTGTCGTCCACATACAAAGAAATCAAAATAATCTGCCCTTGTTTATTATACTTGGTATACAAATTTGGGTCATTTAAACTTCTATGGAAACCATACTCTATAAAGAAAGAATCAACTTTTTCGTACCAAGACCTCGGTGCTTGCTTTAAACCATATAAAGCCTTTTTCAATCTGCAAACAAGATGTTCCTTCCCCTGCTTTACATATCCTTCTGGCTGTACTAAGTAAATTTCTTCTTTTAAATCACCATTTAAAAATGCAGATTTAACGTCAAGCTGGTGTAATTCCCAATTATATTTAGTAGCTAAAGCAATAAGCATTCTGATTGTATTTAGCTTTGCTACAGGTGCAAAAGTATCATCAAAATCTATACCTTCCTTCTGTGAATATCCTTTTGCAACCAACCTAACTTTTAACTTATCTATACTTCCGTCTGCATTCATTTTTTGTTTAAACATCCACTTGCATCCTATGGGTATTTTATTCTTAGGCAGCTCAACTAAATCCCAAGTATCATTTCTAAGAATTGATTCCATTTCTTCATTCATTGCAACTCTCCATTCCTTAAATTGACTAGCTTCTTGGTAATTAGAGGGTTCTACAATGTTCAAAACTTTTGACATCAAAGCATAGTTTCTCAACTTCAATGGTAATTGAGTCTTCCTACCTGACCTTCTTGGTAGGGGACTTTACCTCAAATTTTTTTTCCTCTGCAATAACTAGGCCTGCTTTTTCACCTTCTTGCTGTTCTTCTTCATTCTCTTCTTTCTGCTCCTGTTCTTACTCGCTTTCATCCTCGCTGCATTCCTCCAACGGCAATGGAATGTGCCAATCATCTCCAACATCAGCTTCCCTTTCCTGTACCTGTTCATGAAAGACTACATCTTTACTTGCAAATGTTTTACGAGAATCAGGATTGAACAGTTTGTATGCTTTAAACTCTGTGCCATAACCAACAAAAGATGCATTTGACTGCCTTAGGGTCTAGTTTCTTTCTATCACCTTTGGGTACATGTGCAAATGCCTTTGACCCAAAGACTTTTAAGTGGTTTACTGCTGGTTTAAATCCATATAAGGCTTCAAAAGGGGTTTTGAAGCCAAGAAATATAGTAGGACTTCCATTTTTTAAATATACAGCAGTATTTATTGCTTCTGCCCAAAAACTATTAGATAGACCCTTACGTTGCAGCATGCTCCTTGCATACTCCACCAAGGTTTTGTTTTTACGCTCTGCAACTCCGTTTTGCTGTGGTGTATGCGGCACTGTATATTGCTAAACAATCCCGTGAGTTTTGCAGTATTTCATGAATTCCTTTAATTTGTATTCTCCTCCTTGATCAGATCGGAAAATTTTAATACTTTTTCCAAACTGTTTTTCCACCAAGGTTTTGAACTCTATAAAACATTGGAAAGTCTGACTTTTCTTGTTTAAAAAATAAACCCATGAATACCTAGTGCAGTCATCAGTAAATAACAAAAAATAGTATGCTCCCCCTAGCGACCTTGTCTGCATGGGACCACATACATCAGCGTGCACTAGCTCTAAGATTTCTGTTTGCCTCCTCCTATCATGCACATGGAACTGTTCTCTGTGCATCTTTCCTAAGGCACAACCATCACAGTTTAACTGAAATTTACGAAAGATGGGGAAACCTTCAACCATACCTTTCTTTTGTAACAACATGAGATCCCGCAGATTCAGATGACCAAACCTCTAATGCCAGAGTTGTTCAGTTGTCGACTCTCCTGCAACCATGGCTTGCTTTGATATACTTTTTGCATCCAATCTGTATAGGCTTCCAACTCGCATGCTTGTTGCAACAATTTCATTCCTGCATTCCTTTATCAGACAGTGAGTCTTGAGGAATTTGACATGCATATCTTGATCAGCCTTCATGGATACAGATATCAGGTTTTTTTTTATTCCAGGTACATATAAAACATTTGAAAGGTGACTAATTTTTACATTTGGTAACTTAACTGAAATCACCCCATGACCTTTAATCTGATATCCATTATCATCCCCTAGATATATTTTTGATCCATTTATAATTTCTTCAAGACTATCAAAAAATTCCTTATTACCTGTCATGTGAGAGGATGCTCCGGAATCGACATACCAGATGTCATCTTCATTCGATGCTAAAAGGGCACAGTCGACTTTGAACAGTTGAAATTCATGACTGAAGTCTTCTTCTTCAACAAAATACCCTCTGTGTTTTGGATTTACCTGTCTCCTCCTTGCCTCATTAGCCTGCTTCTTATAATAACAATCTCTCTGTATATGACTCGTTTTTTCACAATAATAACATTTCTTTTCATAATGATTTGCAAGCATACCTTTATGAGAATGCGGATTCTTCTGTGATGTTCCTCCTTTTTGCTTTGATTGCTGCTGTGACTGCTTTCCTTTAGATAGTCGTCGTTTTGCCACCAGCGTGAGATCGTCACTTTGGGGGTTTAGATTCAGGTTCTGCCATCGGTCTTCCTCTTGCTGCAAGATCGCAGTGAGATCATCGAATGTGGGTGTTTTCTCCCTTGCCGAGACTCCAGTGATGAAGGTTTGGAAATCATCATGCATCCCATTCATTGTAATTGCAACAAGATCTTCATCAGCCACCGCCACTCCAATGGTCCCCAATCCGTCTTTAACATCCTTAATTCGCACGATAAATGCAGTAGCAGACTCCCTTTCGTCCATCCTCATTGAAAATAGCCTGCTTTTCAGAGCCAAAACTCTGTTTGTATTCTGGGTCTCATACAGATTTTTGATTTTTGTCCAAATCTCTGCGGACGTTTTACAATCTCTCATGTGCGCAATAACATTGTCTTTCACAGACATCTTTAACAGGACTTTGGCCTTGTTTTCTCGTTTTTCCCAATCTTCCTTCTGTGTGGTTGTAGTCGGCTTCTGCTCATCGCCTGTCACTATAGCCCAAGCATTCGCACCTTCGAGTAGAGTCTGGATCTTAAACTTCCAATTCGTGAAGTTAGACCCGTTGAGTTTACCAGACTCGTTAAGGTAAGATTCCATCGTATTACTCATTGTGAATCTACTTAACAACAACAAAAAAAACAATACCTGTCTGATTGATTCTGTCACTTCTGTCACCGATCTGCACTGTCTGGCACTCCTGCTCCAATGAGCAAATTCGGCGTTTCCAACACAGCCGAAACAATGATCTGATCACAATTGATCCGATCCACCTCTCCCGGATTGATCTGCCACTTCGCCGATCCTGCTCTCCTTGCAGATCGCCAAGCAAAGTCGAGGTTTCTCGCAGATCTCCTCTGGCGCTTTCCCGATCTGTCTCTCTCGGACGGATCTGCAACTCCGCCGATCTGCACCGTTTGCAAACTGCCAAACGAAGTTCACGCTATTCGCAGATCCCCCTGGCGCTACCCCGACCGAAAAATCCGCGCTAATTAAAAATCGCTTAGAATATTTGAATTGGCACGACTTTCCAAGTAAAATCTCGCGCTAATCGGGCTTTCTGGCGCTTTAGCGCGATTTATCCCTCAAAATCCGCGCTAATTCCTCTTTTAGTGCGACTGTCAGCGCAAAATTCGCGCTAATCGGCCTTTCTACTCAAGAAAAAAAATTTCCGAGTCCGAGCCAGGTGTTCTGCAGTCCACCTACTCACTTGACCACAAAGCTCTCGTGTACACACAGCCACAAAGGCACTTCAAGCCACAAAGGCAATTCCGCCACATAGGGAAGCTAGCTACTACAGGCACTTCAGCCTCACAGGTGACAAAAGATCACGCTCACTCAATCTGAGCTCTGCTACCAAGATAAAATGTGAACAGAATTGAAAAGAAAGAGATGTAGCTCTCAGGTGTGCCCTGCACCTGGAGACTACACTCACAAAACTTGAGAGATCACTCTTGTCCACTCTATACATCAATCAATCAAAGATTACATCATTAAATACAAGACTAGGAAATAGGAAGTTGCACTCAAACCCCATAACTATACGAATTAATCCTAAACTAGGGAGAAAGTTACAACAACGTAATTATTTTCTCCATTAATATCAAAATAATATTAATTATTCTCAAATGGCGCCCATCGAACATATTTCACCCACAGACGAGGCAGCTGTTCTGCAGCTTGTATAACAACGGCAAGGGCTAATTAGCTTGTCATAGGGCATTAAATTCCTTGGTATATTTTAATGACCTATGGCAAGCTGCAGAAATCTGTATGGGCTGTGGCGGAGATGGTGACAGGTTTGGTGGTAGAACTTTTGCGGTGGGATTCTGTACGGGCTGTGGCGGAGATGGTGAGAGGTTTGGTGGTAGAACTTTTGCGGCGGGATTCTGTACGGGCTGTGGCGGAGATGGTGACAGGTTTGAGAGTGGAACTTTTGCTTCGGGATTCTGAATGGGCTGCGGCCGAGATGGTGACGGATAGTGGGGTGATCCTTTGGCTGGATCATTATACTTATGGACTGGTCTATGCTCCACACTAGTTGTAAAATATGGACGCTTTCCCAACTCTTCGTCCTCAGCGAAAGGGAAATTTGCAAGTTCTCCCAACTCATCCACAGCAATAATGACAGTCTCAACTCTCTGCAATTTTTGTGAGAAGACATGCAACCGTTGCAAGAGAAAGGGTGTCCATGAAGGCCACATCCTCGACTGTTTCGGTATTTTGGACTGCATCAGAATCATCCAACGTAATAGGCAAGAGCCTGGTTTTGCTCGATATTACAGGGTTTTTGTTTGCTTCACCAACAGCCTTCTTGATCCTCAAAACATGTGGGTTTTCGGATTTAGAAGGCTGCGCAATTTTGGTGTTGACAAAATTTGGTCCTGGGTCTTCTTCCACGATCTGCCACCTTTTATTGCCTATAAATAGCCCTGGTTGGCACTTCAAGCAATTCTGTGATTCCTCCACTGCTTTATTCAGATCGTTGTTCATGAGATTAATTCTGGTGCTTCGGGTCATGGTTTTGATGCTCTCCGCTAGTTCTATTATAATCTTGGAGACTCCGGCTACGATGTTCATGCATGGCTCTTTTAGGTGATTTCGAAGGAAATACGATTCCTGGATTCACGTGATTTAACAGCACTGGCTGAGCTGTTTTTCAAAAATTTAAGCTAAATATAAATTTCAAGTTCTTAACCATAATTTCTGTACCTGAATCTCAGAGTTTAGGCGCCCATTTAGAGCATCTACGCAATACGAGCAATAACGAATCGTTGCTCCAATTTTTACATATTGATTCCAGGGATATCTGCATCCAAATCGCCCGTGTTGTGCGAACTCCCGTCTAGCAAAGTTCGCCTGCCAAAGACATATAGAACATTATAAAATGACAAAGGCAACTCAAACAGATGCGAGTCATTCATTTTGGCAATACGTAAAATTGCAGATTGCAGATTAACTGGCACCATTTCATAAATACATATTCTAAACCTTTCATAGTTTAGAACTGAAAGAAAAAATTGCTCTGGGATAATACCCACCAAAGCTTCTTCTCTAGCTTTTGAATTTAACACTCGCATGTAACCTGAAAAGACCTTATTTTTGTCCGAATCTTTATCTGAAAATTCCTTGAAATACTCTGTGACGCAGCCTACTACGTAAGTAAAACAAAATCCTAGAATAATTAAAAGAAGCGAAGGAGGATCATTACCAAATTCTATGGTTCTCGAAGCACATGAAGGTACGCTTTCAAGGTCAAAGTTGAATGTATGCTTTCAAGTTCAAAGTTCATTTTTTTTGAAAGTCATTTTTATTCTAATGGTAGATTTTGAAAATATTTTAGAATTTGATAACGATAACAAACCTTACAAAAAACATACACATAAAATTTATTTCACCTTCGAGAGATACAGCAAGCCCTTAGAGGTTACGTATAATCAATTTGTGGAGATCATCCCCCGCCCAAATTGGGTAGATCAGTAAACCGGTCACCATACCTATCCCGCACCCTGTAAGTACCATCTCCAACCGAGTAAGAGCATAGTGAAACAAGACTGGCTCGCGATATCCGGAGATGGAAATGATACTGAAGGTGAGAATAAAGATCATGAATCCATAATCATATCTCGCATAGGAGGGGTAAAGCCGTGTAAATGTGGCCAATGCACCTGTACTCATATCATATCGGACAGTCACAAACATTAATTTATATGATTTATAAAGAATGGATTTCTTTTAAAAAAAAATTGTAGTATCCATGAAGCCAGATATTTGAATTTAAAACATATTTAACATAAACTTTGAATAACTTCAAATTTATTTCAAATTACTATGATCTTGATATGAAATTGAGCTCTTCCATCTTACATTTGTATGCATAAAAGACTTTCAATGTACTCACAAAAAAGAAACACCCCAGCAGAAAGTATAAGTGGTCGGAACATGTTTCCACCTTGACGTGCAACGAGGTTTACCAGTACAGCCACCGCTCCTCCCAGAAACGTTGCGAACATTCTGTTTAATCCTTTGCCCAAGGTTGCTCCTGCCACGACACACCATAATTTCTAATAATCCTCTCCTTTTGTATCAGCTTAAAACATCTCCACTTGTCAACTTAAAATATAAATAGAGTAATAATCCTCTCCTGTATCAACTTAAAAAATCTTTTTTTTGAGCTAAATTCTTTTAGATGCATCATCAGTTTTGGAAATTGATTTGATCTATCCGGAAGAAGCGTTTTGCTTCGTAATCATGAATTACAGAAATTTATAAGACATTTTCTTTTAGCCAACTTAAAATATCAATAGAGTATTGTATAATATATCATATTGATATTGTGGCCATACTTATGGTAGTTTTTAAAATATTTTAGAAATTTAATATATCATATTGATATTGTGACCATACTTATGGTAGATTTTAAAATATTTTAGAAATCTAGTAGATTGAAATGAAACTTTTTAGTTAGTTTCTAATATATATTTTCGAAATATTCCAAAACCTATAATTGAATTAAGTTCAACCATTTTTGCATGGTACATGGATACAGGAAATATGTACAATATAACGAGTGATTACCTGCAGTGAATTCGAAGATCACAACCACTGTCATGACAGCCCACACAGTCGTGTCGCCGAAGGAATCATAGAATAGATGATTGAAATAGAAGATAGAGACCAGAACAAGTGCGATTCCCACCTTTATAGCATGAAAAATTCTTCATGGATCCTCTGCTCCATGTTGCCAGACCCCCTTGCAGAGAGAAAGAACGTACGATATCAAGCCACCGAATACTTGGAGGATCTTCTCAAACATTCGTTTATGAAGGCGTTTGGGAGTTTCTGGTTCGAAGTCGAGGGAGCCTTCGGGAATGCGTATCTCCCATTCGTGAATGCTGATCTCCCATTGGATGTTGGAGACATTGACCTTCGATCTGGCCATACCTAACTTTTACGTGTGAAGATTTTGCTCCTGTCCGAAATCTGTTGCAGAGTGGGTATGGAAAATTCCGGAAGGTTTTGCTCCTTCTCCGAATTCAGTTGCAGAGTGGGTATGTTTCATGGCATCTCAAACAAAATTGAACAGCTATTCAGTGAAGAAGCTTGGCAGGATTATAACCAGAACGCAAACGGTATTCAGAACCGATGCAAATCTGGACTGCAAGCCTTGAAGGCCAGTGATTCTAGTTTTATGCCCCCACCAATCCACGTAGTTCGCTCTAGATGACAATCTACGCGTCATCCATCGATCCATTTTCATTAATATCAAAAGGTCTGATTCATGAAATATAGTGCAACAGATTCTTTTCCAAAAATGTATGCGTGTCCCTCTATCGGGTGAAATCAGAGTATTTGACATTTGGCCGCTTACATATTGGTAATTGACAATTCACACAGTTCTTTATATTAAATAAATTAAGTACGGTTCAAACAATATGGGCTATTCATTATTAGCTTAAAAAATAATTAGTAAGGTTATCCATCATCTCATCATGCCGTATATAAATGCAGTAGTCTATAGCGCGACTTTTTGAAAGCTTTTCCGGCTGATTTTTCCGGTCAAAATCCGGCAGCAATTCATTGGAATCCCAAGTTTGATAGCTAGTTTTTGCACAATCAATGGCTCCCAGGGGTTTTTCAGGGCGCTGAATCCAAATATGCAGTTAAAAAACCATTTTAACTGCTTAAAAATCAAGATTTAACCTCATTTATTCCCCCGGATTCCGTCACCAGAATCTCCAAAAAGTCGCATTATAGACAACTCCTATATAAACCGCTTCTTCCGTGTTGACCCGGTTCTCATATATTTAATGCAGTGTAGTTAAAGACACGATGTTTTTTTATTATTGATAATGCATGTTGTGACGGCGTAAAAATTTAAACAATTGATTTTTCCATTTAAACAAAAGTGAAATAGGCTTAACTAAAGAATGCGTATATAAACCGCTTCTTCCGTGTTGACCCGGTTCTCATATATTTAATGCAGTGTAAGTTAAAAACACGATGTTTTTTTATTATTGATAATGCATTTTGTGACGGCTTAAAAATTTAAACAATTCACTTTTCCATTTAAAACAAAAGTGAAATAGGCTTAATTAAAGAATGTATGGTAATGGTGACTATGGTTGAAAGTCGGGGCTAGTTTGAGCATGGCTCACCAGAGTTGAATTTGTTAATTTAGGCAATCCCAATTTTTCTGATAAAATCATAAATTTAAGAAAATCTTTTAAATTTATAAACCAAGGTTAATTTAGTAAACATATGTCAATTTGGTAAATCTATTAAACTTAGGTCAACTTAGTAAACATAGTAGACCCATGTCAACTTACTAAAACATAATAAACATATTAAAACTAGCAAACCAAGCTAAACTTACTAAAATTATTAAACATATGTCAACTTGGTAAAGCTAAACCTAGTAAAACTATTAAACATATGTCACATTGGTAAACCTAGTAAACTTAGTTGAACCCATTAAACCTAGTCAACCATGGTTAACTTAATAAACTTAGGTCAACTTAATAAACCTTGTAAACCTAGTTCATATTGAGACAATGTTTATTATTTATGAAATTGCAATGTCATTATTTATTGATTATATTGTGATGTTTTTTATTCTTTTTTATTTTGAAATGTTGTTTTTTATTTGTCACATTTTGATGTCATCAAATTGCTACATGGTTTGTTAATTGTGACAATATGAAAATATTTTTCTTTTCATAATGTCACCTATTTCATGACCTCTTACAACATATATTTACATAAAAATTGATGGATTTTTATTTAATACATTGCATTATTGATATTCATTTGTAATATTGCAATGTCATTTTTTGAATATTATTGTCTATGTTAAATAGTGATTGACATGGGTGAATATTGCTAAGTGTTTAACTATAGATGAATAGGGTTGTCCATGGTCACTATGGTTGACAATGTTGATGACGGATGACCATAGTTGACCATAATTAAGATAGTTTGACCATGGTTGACCTTGGTTTACTATGGTCGAATATGGTACAATATGGTCATCCATGTAGACTATAACTAAATATGGTCAAGTAAAGTTGACTACGGATGGTTGATGTTGATTATTGTCTAATAAGGTTGACTATGGATGGCTATGGTTAACATATTGTTGACTAATATGCACCATGGTTTACTATAAAGATAGATTATGTTTGTAAATTTTATCATGTTGTGGCATTATTAATTGTTCTCAACTAGGAGACATCCAATTTTGTATAAATTAATATATTGTTAATATTTTATTATATGTAGATAAATGTATATTTTTGGACACTAGACTCAGTAAACACAAACACACTGCATTTGATAACAACTTCCTATTAACTGTACATAGGTAATGAACTTAAACAAGTTGATGTGCCTAAAAAAAAAGATTTGCACAATGGAGCTTATAAAACCAACTATGAGATCATGCAATCATGTATATCCATGTATTTGTCATTTTTCGTGTAGCATGGTCCATCAAAAGTATGCAACATGGGTACTCCTCGGATGAGGAATTAAATTCCACATCCAACAAGTGAGTGAGTGAGTGATCAAATGAAGTGTCGCATCTTTATATATGTACAAGTTGAATGTGTGCATGTCCCTTTCTCCTTAGCTAGTCATTAATGGGCTTCTAGAAGCATATTGATAGGAAAATGTGTCTCGACTTTCTGCAGTGGATTATCTAATATCCCATAGAATACGACCATAAATTATGAACATGTCCCCTTTCATGGTAGAAAGTTCATAAACATGGTAGAAAGTTCATAAAGATCAACCTTCCACATAATAATATAATTAGAGCAGTCAAATATTTAAAAAAAAATGTTAAACAATAGATATCAATATAAACGTTTAACTGAGGGATATATAAACACATACAAACGATGTACATTTCTCATAATCATTTAGAACCTCCCATGAACTTCCAAAGTAGATGTAGCTCATAACATAACGTATTTTAACCATAGTGTGTTAGCTAAATTGCAAGAGTTTAGTGTTTTGAGTTACATGTTCTAATATTGAGATATTTAAAGCTGCTTTAATTGGCATAAATATGCTACATGTCTATTATTAATGTGTTAATATATTGATGAATATATAAATGTGTATATTATTTATTAATGTGTTGTTATAAGATATTATTTTTTTAAATAATTTTTTTAATTTATTGATATAATTAATAAAATATTAAATTTTATTAATAAATTTAATATTAATATTATCAATGTCAATGGGGTGTAGAGTTGATGGTGATAAGGTATTCTATTAAAGCACACCGTGGTGAAAATTTTACTAATTTGGAATTTTGTGAGTAACAATTTAGCCATGTCAAGCGTTGTTGTGGCCCTAGCAAACTTTCTGATAAAAAATTTAGCCATGCTAAGCGTTATTGTGGCCCAAGCCAAGTGTAATCCCTAAGTTATTTTGACAACTAAAATGCCACTAAATTACAGCTACACAAACTACATATAGTATATCAGTGACGTAAAAACTCATATTATCTAACAAACAAAATTATTTTTATTATTAATAAATTTTAAATTTTGTTATATTTTATTACTAAAATTTATTATAAATTTTAATAATTTAAAATTTAAGTGAATTTAAAAATTTATAACATCAAATTAATATTATTATTAAATCTTATTACTAAATTTCATATTAATATTATTAATAAAATTTATTAGATAAAATTTATTAATAAAATATAATCCATTTTCCCATTTTCCCTTTGGGCAAATTGTCCATCAAACACAACACTAAAGAAATTAAATTTCTCACTCTTCAACAGTTTGTCATTAAAATATTAAAATGAGTATTATATTTACAATTAAAAAAAAAATAACGTAGGCTTCAGATTTGAAATTCCTTACCATTAGTTGGTATGCGATGTTCATCCATGGCTCATTAAATATTTAAATGAGTATTAAATTTACAATTAAAAAAAAATAACATAGGTTTCAGATTTGAAATTCCTTGTATGCGATGTTCATCCATGGCTCTTTTAGGTTCTGTCGCGTGAAATGCAATTCCTGGATTCAAATGATTTATCAGCATTAGATAAGTGATTTAAGGTAAATCTAAATTTCAAGTTGTTAACCAAAATTTCTGTAAAGCATGCCTAGATTTCAGAGTTCATGCACCCATTTAGAGCATCTATGCAATACGAGAAATGACAGATTGTAGCTTCAATTTTTACATATTCCTTCCATGGATACCTGAATCCAAATCGCCCCTAGTGCGAACCCCCATCTCGCAAAGTTCCCTTGCCAAAGACATATTTCAACATTATTGAAACAAATAGAGCAGTTCATTCATAAAAATGCCATCCATTCTTATATATTTTGAAATTGGATGGACAGTGACCAACTTTTTACCACTTTTATTAGATTTCGAAATACTTGAGAAATCTACAAATGTTCAATAGTAATGCCCAATTGTAATGATAGATCACAGAGAAATCTACAAATGCTCAATAGTAATGCCCAAATGGTATATCACAGAGTGACAAGAATTCATTTTATAGTAAAGTAAAGAAAAGCATGGTTGGATAAAAGCATTATTCAATTTAGTCATTTCTAACCTGATTTTATTGAATTTCAATTATAATATAATTAATGGTTAACGGTATTAATATATTGCATTTGTTATTTGGCATCTTTTTAAGTTTTATATATATATAACCATTTGTTATTTGGCATCATTTAAATTATATATATATATATATAAAAAAAAACATTGAGTGAATATATTTCAATTCTAAATTTTTAGTGGAAATAATTTGCCTTCAAATAATACCAACAAAAATTTCTTCTCTTGATTTTGACTTCAACACTAGGGTGTAACCTTATTTTTGTCACAATACTTTTCTTTAGCATTTGTAAGAGGACTTAATACTTTTATTTAGCATTTGTAAGAGACGTAAAGGACTTCCATTAACAATTCTATGGCTATGAAGTATACTGGGTCATATATATCAAAGGGTTATGGGGTTGATTGTAAATTATGATGAAATATGGTTGTGAAGGGTTTGGTTGATGATAATAGTTAATTGTTGATCATAGTTGATCATGGTTAAAAAGGAATGATAAGTTTGAAGATAATAACAATGTTACATTAATGTTGATGATTGTTCCATTGTTACATTCATGTTATATTAATGTTGGTTATGGTTGACCATGATTGATGCTATATTAATATGATAGTAATGGTTACATTATTGGTTGAATAGGGGTTGATAAGGTTGACCATTGTTGATAAAGTTGACCATGGTCAATAATTGTAAACAAGGTGTTTAGATGATAGATTTTTTGGGTCTAGTATAGGGCTTATAAATGTACCAACATTTAATTTGTCAATCTGGAAAGTTCGTGAACTTTGAGAACAACATTGAAAATGCCAGAGAAAGCCCCTAGCAACCTGCAAAACAAATACCAAACTATCTTGCATATTAATCTCATCAATATATGAAACCTTGCACTAAAAGAGAATTCGAGGAAACACCAATCCAAACAATTAAATCATGCAGGAAATAAAAGACAATTAACAATGCGAAAGGAAATTCAGAAAGGAAATCATAACTGGAAACCAAACAGTGTTGAAACGATATCGAGAGACTATAAAAGCTTGAAGGAATTCAAAAGAAATTCAAAATCATTATGCTTTCACTAATTTTTCTTGTACTAATTCTATGTGAAATTAACTTGAAATCATCGACAAGTAAATATACTACATAAATAACTTATGAAAGAAATTAATATGAATCTCTCGCCTTCCCTGTCCCTGAAAATGAACCGTGTAGAAATGTCTAGAAGTTTATGGGGAAACTACAATAGCAATTAAATATTATCGGTGTCAAACATACTGCAATTTCCTTTTTATAAATGTCGGCCTTGAAAACCATAAATACTTAAGTCGATCTTAGGTTTTGGAATATTAATTAAATGGGTCTGGATCAATTCAAGCTGAACATTAGAGCACATGAAGGCAAAGCCAATCTGGACGCAATTTGTTAAGAAGAAATCCACAAGCACAACGCTTGATGCAACAAATGAAATAGGAACAATTTGCAACAAATCAAATTAACTTTAAAACCGAAGATAAAATATTGCAGCAAATTAAATGACATTAACTTGAAGAAGGAAAATAGACTTAAAGTATTTAAATAAACTCACACAGTGAATAATCTAAATGCTAGTTAATTTAAGAACGGTAGAGTGGTGTCGAGCTGGTCTCACAACCAACCCAACCAGCTCACACCCCCGATTACCCTGGTTCACGCAACAGTCAAAATCATTAGATGCAATAAATAAATAGACATAACATAGATGAAAATTACTTCAATTAATTCCTAAAAAACAATCTTTACATCAACCAAACAATGCTCAGCTCCAACAAGACAAGAGGAGTGATGCACTAGTTATGAACTACGTGAGGCTACATTGGGACAACTCCTCTTCCCTTCTGTGCCTTCCTTTCGTGCGCACTATCCCTGGCTCGATCGATTTCCTTCCCTACTATATAATTAATTGAGTAATTTATTGACTCCCATTCTTTCTCCCAACAATCTCTTATATAACATCGAATTACAAATTCGGCCTTTTAATTCAGCCAATTAAAATATAGAAGTTTATTAGTTTTAACAATTTGCTGGAATAAGAATTAGTTTTGGAACTAAATATTGAAAGAGGGAACGATTTTGATGAATCGTTCCTCTTTTCCTGCAGTAGTTATTGCTGGAAGGTGCAATTCGACTGCCCTTCAATTATGCGTAATGACTTTCCCAGTCACTGCTACGTCCCTCATGGCCTTCAGATATAGTGCTAGAAGTTGCAGTCATAATGGATTCCTAGCCATTCTCATTCTCATGATCCTAGGTAACATTTGAAACTTGGCAAAATGACATAGAGTCGTCTGTGATCTTAAGCTCCACTATGACTACATACCGTATCAAGAATGCAACAACTCTCTAAATTTTTATGCTATTGATTGATTCATTTGAGCTCATGTCCTTAACAAATGACCCACTTTTCCTAATTTCTCTTTTGGACATTTTTTGTCTCTCAAATCATATTAAATTCATTGCACCCATTAGCGCACCGATTACAGGTCCAACCATGTATATCCAAATCCTTGTATATTTTTTACCAACCACTGCAGATCCTATTGCCCTTGTTGGATTAATTGAAGCTCCTAATATTGGTTTGGATATTGCTACATTCATTGGAATGGTCGCTCCAATTGCTAATCCTCCAAATTCACCCACCACTTTTGTATTAGTGGCCACTTTGAACTCTTCCACTCCAAAGAACTTCATCAAGCACCAGAGGGATAGATGTAGCACTTATGTTACCATAATTAGCTAAATTGGTTATTACCCTATCAAGTTGAATATGCAGCCGATAAGTTACAACACTAATAATCCTCTGGTTTTCCTGATGAAGTAGCAACCAGTCTAGACGTGAACTTGCAATCCAAACTTCTTCCATTGTTCCTTCAATAACTTGTGGAACACAATTTATTGAAAAAAGAAGAACCTCTTTTCCATTCATTTGAATACAAGAATGGGATGAACGATTTGGATGTTTAGGTGCTACTCCATTTGAGCTACATAAGTCCTTCAATGCACCTTATCCAATGGCTGGGACACTCAAATGATTTTGACGATGCCCGTCATCCACGTTTGACTGAAGTAATAACTCATATGTGCCATAGCAAGCCAAGGAACAAACACCTTACACAAGTCAACAACTGATACAATTTGATCCCATGAATGGAGGGTTCAAGTATAGGCACAAAGAATGTGAGTGCAGTTCAGGAATCATTAGGAGTGCAAGCACGTAAATGGTGAAGGAATCCATTGCATGATGTAGGCAGGTTAGTGCAATTGTGCAAGAAGGTAAATGTAATGGTCGAGGCATGTCCCAAAATATAATCAAACTAGTTTTAATCCTGCAACATACAAACTTTAATTAAACTCTCATTAATGCTATTTTAATCTTGTTAAAAGAAATAAGCAACAAATACTCTTCAGAAACAATCATTTAGCCAATCGACAATGACCGTAGATGACAATGACCATGTTTATATTAGCGACCACATTTGACCATGTTGACCATGAGTGACCATAGCTGAGCTCGTTTGGCAAAGGTTAATTATGGATGACCATGGGGAACATGGTTGACCATGTTTGTCAACATTTAACTATAAATGACTATGGTTGACTATGAGGGCTATGGTTGACCATGGTTAATTATGTTAGCCATGTTGATCATGACCAAACATTTTTTAATTGAGTTCATCATAGTTGACCATTTTTTCTGTGATTGTTTATGATTAATAATCAATAAACATGTGTGACCATGTTTAAACACGTTTGGTTGACAAACTAAAGAATGTATCTTAATGTTGACCATGGTTGAAATCTGGTCTAGTTTGAGCATAGCTGACCATAATTGAATTTGTTAACTTAGGCAAACCTAGTAAGTCTAGGTAATCCTAATAAACCCATAAAACTTAGGAAAACCTAGTAAATCCATTAAACCAAGGTCAACCTAGTAAACATATGTCAAGATGGTAAACCTAGAAAACTTAAGCCAACTTAGTAAACATACTAAACCCATGTCAATGTAGTTAAACATAATAAACATAGTAAAACTAGCAAACTGAGCTAAACCTAGTAAAACTCTTAAACATATGCCAACTTGGTAAACCTAGTAAACTTAGTTGAACCTATTAAACCTAATAAACCATGGTTAGCTTAATAAACTTAGGTAAACTTAATAAACCTTTTAAACCTAGTTCATATTGAGATGATGTTTATTATTAATGAAATTGCAATGTCATTCTTTATTTATCATATTGTGATCTTTTTTATTCTTTTTTACTTTTAAATCTTGTCTTTTATTTGTCACATTTCAATGTCATCAAATTGCAACATGGTTTGTTAATTGTGACGTTATGAAAAAATTATTATTTTCATAATCTCACCTATTTCATGACCTCTTACAACATATATTTACATAAAAATTAATGGATTTTTATTTAATACATTGCACTATTGATGTTCATTTGTAATATTGTAATGTCATTTTTTGAATATCATTGTCTAGGTATAATATTGGTTGACATGGGTGAACATTTTTGAGTGTTTAACTATAGATGAATATGGTTTACGATGGTCACCACGGTTGACAATGTTGATGACGAATGACCATAGTTGACCATAACTAAGATAGTTTGACCATGGTTGATCTTGGCTCACTATGGTCGAATATGGTACAATATGGTCATCCATGTAGACTATAACTAAATATGGTCAAGTAAAGTTGACTACGGATGATTGAGGTTGATTATTGTCGAATAAGGTTGACTATGGATGACTATGGTCAACAGATTATTGACTAATATAGACCATGGTTGACTATAAAGATGGATTATGTTTGTGAATGTTATCGTGTTGTGGCATTATTAATTTTTCTCAACTATGAGACATCCTATTTTGGTATAAATTAATATATTGCTAATATTTTATTATATGTAGATAAATGTATATTTTTGGACTTTATACTCAGTAAACACACACACACTGTATTTGGTAACAACTTCGTATTAACTTTACATAGGTAATGAACTTAAACAAGCTGATGTTCCTAAACAAAAATAAATTTTGCGCAATGGAGATTATAAAACGAACTATGACATCATGATATCACATCTTTTCATGTATTTATCATTTTTTGTGAAACAAGGTCCATCAAAAGTATGAACATGGCTACTCCTTGGAGGAGAAATTAAATTCCACATCCAACAAGTGAGTGAGTGAGTGATCAAATCAAGTGCCACATCATTTATATATGTACAATTTGAATGTGTGCATGTCCCTTTATCTTTAGCTAGTCATTAATGGGCTTCTAGGAGCATATTGATGGAAAAATGTGTCTCGACTTTCTAGAGCGAATTATCTAATAGTCCATATAATACTACCTTAGATTATGAACATATCCCCTTTCATTGTAGAAAGTTCATGAACATGGTAATGTTTTTCACATGGATCAACCTGCTACATAATAATATAATTAGAGCAGTGAAATATTTTTAAAAAATGTTAAACAATAGATATCAACATAAACATTTAAGTGAGAGATATATAAATGCATACAAACAATGTATGTTTCTCACCATCATTTAGAACCACCCATGAACTTCCAAAGTTGATGCAGTTCATAACGTAACGTATTTTAACCATAGTGTGTTAGCTCAATTGCCAAAGTTTAGTGTTCCAAATTATATGTTCTAATATTCAAAGATTTAAAGTTGCTGTAATTGGCATAAATATGGTACACGTCTATTATTAATTTGTTAATATTTTGATCAATATATAAATGTGTATATTTATTAATGTTTTGTGATAAGATTATTAATGTTTAAATAATATTACAAATTTATTAATATAATTAATACAATATTAAATATTATTAATAAAGTTTACTATTAATATTATTAATGTTTATGGGTATAAAGTCGATGGTGATAAGGTGTTTTATTAAGGCATTCCGTGGTGAAAATCTTACTGATTTGAAACTTTGTGAGTAAAAATTTATCCATGCTAAGCGTTGTTGTGGCTGAAGCTAAGTGTGATCACCAGGTGTTTTTGACAATTAAGATGCCTCTAGGTTGCGGCTACTCAAACTACATGTAGTATGTGAGTGATGTGAAAACTCATTTTATCTAACAAACAAAAAAATATTAATATTGTTTTCTATATTCAAGCTTCTGTGATCCATAATGAATTAAGCAAAGTCTTTCAAGTTAGAAATCACATAAGAGAATTCTTTGGCCGACATGTTTTGACCAACAAAGTGTTGATTTATCATTGAGACAATGAAAGAGATAGACATGATAAATGCCTAAATAGGAAAAATGAGAGACATAAATTTCAAGTAGACTATATTTCAAACAATAATATTTAAATTATAAATATTTATTAATATATTAAAAACAATATTATAAGTAACGACTATTTTATATGGCTAGTTTTCAAAAAAAATATTTAAATAATTAATAGGTAACAGCTATATTAAACGACTAGTTTTGAAAAAAATAATATTTAAAATTATTTATTGACCAAATATTACTAGTTTTTGAAAAAAATATATAATAATGATATTAGTTAAAATTATTAAAAATATTAACATATAATGGCTATATTAAAATGGCTAGTTTTGAAAAATAGTATTAAATTGTTATTAGTTTATTAATTTATTAAAACAAATATTAATAAGTAATCGCTATATTAAACAAGTATGTTTGAGAAATAATATTAAAAAAAGTCAAGCTCTAAAGGAGGAGAGTAAAAAATTATAAACGAGTTAAAGACCTAAATCGAGACCTATATATATATATATATATAAAATAATATATATTATATATATAAAAGTAAAAACACACACACATATAAAGAAAAATAATAAATAAATAATATGTGGTCAACAAGAAAATATGGGGCTCAGGCCCATTAAACAAATAACAAAAATACTAAATGGAGTTAAGAACGAATAAGATGATAAAATACATAAAGATCATGAAGGATCAAGAAAATAAAATCTAACGCAGAATAAATCAACAACAAATATTATTAAAAGGATGCCAATACCTACATAGATAAAAAAAACAAACAAAATAAATCCTAAAAAGAAGCCTAAAAAACTAGGAGGACAGGATAGGGACCCAACTTCTACTAATATTCCAACCAGTGTTTCTATTCAAATTATTGGGTTTTTTTTTTAATTTCTAAGGCCTCTCTCAATTTACGATGTTGGAAATGAGTGACCCTAGCAACGACTTGGGCCTCGTCAATTCAAATGTGATGCATAGATCTATATGCATGCTCTGCCAAAGCAAAGGAGCGGGTCCTTCCATGCTTGATGTCAGCAACATGCTCATGAATCCTTTGATTAATCGAGTGACCAGTCTCACTAATGTAGGGTGTCCCACAAGAGCATGGGATAACATAAACACCCTTCATATTCTTGGGGTCCACTGGGTCTTTTACAGATGTAAGGGAGCTCCAGATGGTATTTAAAAGCCTAAAGGTTGAAGCCACCTTATGCTTCCTTAGGATGCTCACAATCTTGTCAGTGTCCCCTTAGATAAAAGGAAGACCAACACCAAAAAATCGACCCTTGGTATCATTCTTAGCACTAGGAGCTTTTTCAGCTCTGAGGAAAGCCTTAGTAAATTGGTGTCTACCATACCCATTAGTAAAGAAAACACTTAGGAGATGTGCTTTCTCTTCCTTGAGATCATTCTCATCAAAAACTCTTAAATCTCTAGTTGCTAAGGTGTTGAGAACACCAAGTTTTTGAGCTAGGAAATGATGAGAATTAGCACGAAGATAATGTTTCGTATGAGTTTTCTTATGATATACCTGATCAAAGAAAGAGACATCATAATTCCTTGAGAGGAGGACATCAAGGAAGGGAAAACTACCATTACATTCAAATTCCATGGTGAACTTTATAAAACTAGATTGATTGTTAAGATGGAGGAAAAATAGTTCCAACTTTTCTTTACCATGGGACCAAATGACACAAGGGTCATCCACAAACCTCTTCCACATCTTAGGCAGAAGACAAGAAGAAGCTATGGCCTTTGATTCAAAATCCTCCATGAATAGATTAGCTACCATAGGGGAGAGGGGCGAACCCATGGCAACACCGCAAGTTTGCTCATAGAATTCCCCATCGAATGAAAATAAAGTAGAAGTAAGAAAAATACCAACTAAATAAGCCATACTAGGATCTATTATGTGTTTGATGACTTCGATGGCCTCGTTGATAGGGATATTAGTGTAGAGGGAGACCACATTAAAGCTCACAATCTTGTCATCGGGATCAAGATTGAAACTCTTTAACTCATTAATAAACGAAGTAGAGTCCTTGACAAAGGATTCTGTATGGCCAATAAGGGGCTTAAGCTTTTGGGCTAAATATTTAGCAAGAAGATAAGTTAGCCCTCCTATCATGTTGACAATGGATCTCATAGGAGCCCCTTCCTTATGAATCTTTGGTAGACCATAGCATTGAGTTTTATGCTCTCAAATAATTAAACAATAATAACAATATTGTTGTTCTCAAAGACGACAAAGGTGGTGCTGTGGCTATTCTTCATAAATATGACTGTTGGAAAATGTTGGACCACCCCCATAATAGCAGGAGCTACAGGATCCATAAGGAAGGGGCATATCATAGATTCAGGGGTAAGAGGAACCCCTTCCTTATGAATCATGTAGCTCCAACTATTATGGAGGTGGTCCAACATCTTTGAACAATAATCATCTTTATCATGAATAATCAGAGCACCACCTTTATTGGCTTTGAGAACAACAATATTCTTATTATTGTTTAACAATTCGAGAGCATCAAACTCAAATCTATGGTTTGCCAAAGATTCATAAGGAAGGGGCTCCTCTAAGACCCATTGTCAACACGATAGGAGGGCCAATTTATCTTCTTGTTAAATATTTAACCTAGAAGCTTAAGCCACTTGTTTTCCATATCCTTTGTCAAGGTCTCCACATCATTTTTTAATGAGTTAAAGAGTTTCAAGCTTGATCCTGATGAAAAGCTTCTGAGCTTCGATGTGGTCTCTCTCTACACTAATATCCCTATCAACGAGGCCATTGAAGTCATCAAATGCATCATAGATCCCAATAAGGCTTATTAGTTGGTAGTTGTCTTACTTCTACTTTCTTTTCATTCAATGGGGAATTCTATGAGCAAACTCGCGCTGTCGCCATGGGTTCCCCCCTCTCCCCTGTGGTAGCTAATCTATTCATAGAGGATTTTGAATCAAAGGCCTTAGCTTCTTCTTAGCTTCTGCCTAAGATGTGGAATATGTTTGTTGATGACACTTATGTAATCTGGTTTCATGGTAAAGAAAAGTTAGAACTATTTTTCCTCCATCTTAACAATCAATCTAGTTCTATATAGTTCGCCATGGAATTTGAATGTGATGGTAGTCTTCACTTCCTTGACGTCCTCCTCTCAAGGAATGATGATGGCTCTTTCTCTCATCAGGTATATCGTAAGAAAACTCATACAGAACAATATCTTCATGCTAATTCTCATCACTTCCCACCTCAAAAGCTTAGTGTTCTCAACACCGTAGCAACTAGAGCTTTAAGAGTCTCTGATGAGAACCATCTCAAGGAAGAGAAATCACATCTCCTAAGTGTTTTCTTTAATAATGGGTATAGTAGACACTAATGTACTAAGGCTTTCCTCAGAGCTAAAAAAGGTCTTAGTTCTAAGAAAGATACCAAGGATTGATTTTCTGGTGTTCATCTTGCTTTTATCCAAGGGACCACTGACAAGATTGCGAGGATCCTAATAAAGCATAAGGTGGCTTCACCCTTTAAGGCTTTGAATACCATCTAGAGCTTCCTTAGTTTTGTAAAAGACCCAGTGGATACCAAGAATATGAAGGGTGTTTATGTTATCCCATTTTCTTGTGGGACTCCCTACATTGGTGAGATTGGTCGCTCGATTAATCAAAGGATTCGTGAGGATGCTGCTAACATCAAGCAGGGTAGGACCCACTCCTCTGCTTTGGTGGAGCATGTAGATAAATTTAAGCATCAAATCCGCAGTGAGGAGGCCTGAGTCGTTGCTAGGGTTAGTCATTTCCACCATCGTAAATTGAGAGAGGCCCTAGAAATTGAAAAAACCCAATAATTTCAATAGAGATGATGGTTGGAATATTAGTAGAAGTTGGGTCTTTCTCTTGTCCTCCTAGTTTTTTAGGCTTCTTTTTGGGATTTATTTTGTTTGTTTGTTTATTTATCTATGTAGGTATTGGCATCCCTTTATAGTATTTGTTATTGATTTATTCTTCATTAAAGTTTATTTTCTTGATCCTTCGTGTTTTTTTATGTATTTTATCATCCTATTCATTCTTAACTCCTTTTAGTATTTTTGTTATTTGTTCAATAGGCCCGAGCCCCATATTTTATTGTTGACCCCATTTTTTTTTCTCTCTCTATATATATATGTAT
>APFE031007649.1:88843-111886 GCA_000404065.3 Pinus taeda | reverse complement strand
TCAATTTTAAAATATAAACCTTATTTTCATGCTATCAAAACGTTAATAACATATCTGAAATTAAATCATGCATAACAATTAGAACCCATACTTTTTAATTTCCACATATGCTTAATTTCATTTAACATCCACCGAACATAATTTATTTTAATTGCAATATATTTTCTTTGATAAAATTCTAAAAACTTTGTTGCGTCTATTAAAAAAATGGTTACATGGTAAGTGGCCCCAGCTAATTATATCTCGTAATCGACTGAAATTATCTGCGATCTACGGCAAAGCTGTATGTGCAAAAAATTGAAAAGTAGCCTAGAAGCATCACTGCCCAAATAGCGCGGTCTGTGAGCTGACATTTATTTTGGAATAGCTTCTAATTCGTATAGACAATTTGTAGAAAGCCCAAATGTCAAACGTTAATGTCGATGGACTCGGTAACTGGAGTATCCATCCCAACTTTAACTTCAATAACTTCAGGTCATGCACTTTTACGGTGTAAAACAAGCGAGCCAAAGGATTCCACCTCAAGATAACAGTGACGGACATAATTCATTCAGTTGATTTCCGCAACAAAATAAAGTTAAAAACCCAAGCAAATTTACGCACAACAAAATGAAAGTGTCACATATCCTAGAGTCTAATTTCACAGTTACTTTTTAGGTTTTTATTTTTTTTTCTTCGGTTAAAGTTAGTTTCAAATAATGGTTACAAATACTACATCAACAAATATTTATCATGCACTATATTCATATTATTTAAATTTCGATGACATGAAAGTAGTGAGCCATACCCCTTGGGTATAATACTACAAGCTCCTTCTATGTTTTATTGTATACTTGATGTGGACTCTTAGGTTCAATAAATAGAACTTTAGTACAAGCTTCCAAATCAACCTTTATGCACGCCTTATAACTCTAAGGAACCATCAACCATGGGCATTCAACAAGACACAATTATGCATAAAGACTTACTTCCTTTGCTACCTCAATATCACAATAGATGAAAATTTCAACACAAATATACTAAAGCTAGTATTATTGCCCATAACGCAATCATAGTGCTAGTGCCATAGTCGCATGTAATATTAACATCTGTATCTTATGCAATATTCACAATAACCTGAACCACAGTTTATACAATTTTAAGCCTTAACCCAGTTACCCAATTTAAATAGTTGCCTCAAGCATGATTATTCACTATCTTAAACAAAAGATACGATCGCACCAATACTGCATAAGATGCACATATTATGTTTCTTTGCTAATCTTATCTGCGATATATGCAATGTTTGTCGCATGTGCTCATATATAATCATCTCATGCCCACAACGAACATAGGGAATTCTACCCATGCATAGCGGTCACCTACACATTATTGAAGCAATTTATATAAAAGAAGAACCTAATAAATTTCTCTTATATGCTTCAGAATTCGATAATATAGAGAGTAAGAGTCAACATACAAACATCCCATGCAAAACAAATTATCTCAAAGGATGTCACTTGGAAAACCGACTACTGCCACCCAACCTAGAACTGCTTGCTTCCAGTTCACACCCGAGCCAAGAGTTCTTGTTATGGATCAGCTACCTTTGTTGATATATTTAATGGGTATTTAATACCCTCTTTCATGATATGGTTTCTATTAGTGACGTCCCGCTTTTATGGATACTTTTTATCCCTTTGCCTAGGATTTTCTCAGAAAATCTTGGCTTTATCTCCCGTGGGGATTTTCCTCATAAAAGCTTACATTTCTCTGCTTGAAAGTTTTTATTTTTTTCTAATAAAATCAATTGATATTTATCTCCAACCCATCAGGCTTATCTGGAATTGAATCTAGAAGCTTTATCATGAAATAATTCTCCCTTCTCATTCAGCAATGTGATTTGCCAAGAATCTCATCTCTTGGTTTCTCGAGTTTCCAAGTGATTAATTATTTTATTTATTTCATAAAGTCAGCGGGTCATCAATGTTAGTCGGCAGCAAGCGGCGGTAGTTGGCCATTGTTGTTGAACCATAAATGTCAGTCGACACATTACTGTAGCTCTACGGCTGTCTCTCTGTATAAATTTTTATGTTTGTAATGTAATGAATATGCTCTTCTTTGAGTCTCCGCTCTCTCTGTTAGTAATCAGAGTCTGGAGCCTCGCTACAATCTCTATGAGAAGACACGCAACTGTTGCAAAAGGAAGGGTTTCCATGAATGCCAAGCTCTGGATTCTTCGCCTATTTTTCACTTGCTTTAACAAAATCATCGGATGTTACATGAATATCTTTGAGAGGCCAATTCTTGTTTTGCTAGACACAGTAGGTTTTTTGTGTGCTTCACCATCAACCTTCTTCCTTGTCAAAACTTGTGGGTTTTTAGATTCAGAAGGCTGGGTAGTTTGGAAGTTAATATCTTTTTGTTGCGGGGTTCTTCTCCGATCTTCGAACTTTTACTATTTGTAAATAGAAACAACTCTGTAATTCCTCCACACTTATGTTCAAAGCATTGGTCATGAGATCGATTCTGGTGCACCAAGTCATGGTTCTCATGTTGTCCCCTACTTCTAGTATAACTTCGAGGATTTGGCTATGATGTTCATGCATGGTGCTTTTACCTGCTCTCACAAGAAATAGGGTGTTTGCAATCAAGTGATTTGTCAGCATAGTTGAGCGGTGGTTGAAAACTTTACCATATCTAGGCTTCATGTTCTGAATTTAAATTTCATTCAAGCATACCTAAATCTCATATTGCAAGTGCCCATACAGAGCTTCTACGCAATATGCACAGTAACACATCCTCGCTCCAATCGTGTCTCAATCAAAATTGCCCATGTACTGGGAATTCCCATCTAGCAAAATTCGCCTACATGAATATCATTAAACAAATATAAAACCACTATACGTTTATATTAAATAGATGGTAGATTTGGAGAATATTTTAGATTTATAGATTTGAAGAATATTTTAGAGTTATAGATTTTAAGAATATTTTAGAATTTTATGCATAAAAATATAGTTAATAATTTAACCATATATTTATCTTTTAAATTTTCATTTTGAGAAAAGAAAATATAACAAATATAAGTGTAATATGTAGTGTGGCCGTTTATTATGTGTCTTTTTTGAAGAACGCTTAGTATGTGTGATGTCCTTAGAAATACTGTAAATATTTTATTTTACCACAATAAGAAACAAACTGGATAATTATGGTTGTTATTATTTGAATTAAACAATGTTGTTAATTATTAAAATAGAGAAGTGATTTGATTACAACATTCAGGATGGGAAGTTGGAAAAACGCAGTTTTCTGAAAAAACCCTAACTACCACCCCTAAATGTGATGTGCTCCAAAAGAAAATGAGTGTGGGGGAGGAAAAACCAGGCTGAAATGTCAGAAAGTAAGGGGGAAGAATACTAAGTCTCGTGAGGACCAAATAGCATGAGCACAGTGTGCGAATAAACTTGCAAAAGACAGGAGTCTTGTGAGCAAACTTGGGGGGAGAATGGGTCCTGAAGGATGAATCTCATGGTCAGGTGGTAGAATGAAATAGAGAACTAAGGTGAATTCACTATTGGAGTCTTTTATATTCTTGGAAGAATCCAAGGAAGTGGAAAAAACCCTTCTGGAGTTAATCTATTGATCAAAATTCATTTATGTGTTTAAATTCATACATGAAAAGCAGGACTGAAACGCTTAACTTCTTAAAGATTACCAAAATGGTTTTTTAAGGAATAGACTCTTTATACTTCCTGAAAAGCATGTAACGTATTTTTATTCTATGCAAACAAGATTTTGATACCCATACTCGAAAATATTGAGTAGGATATTTTCTGTTCTATAAAGAATAAAATCTACTTTTGGGAAATTACCAGCTATTGAAGTATAAATTGAATTAGGTTGGCTACTATAATATTAAACAAAATAGTTAAGTTGGGATTACTGTCTAGTTTTGCACTGGGTGCAAAGTAAATCAGGTACTAGAAACTCAATTTAGGCCAAAGATGACACATTCAATTCATAGAAATATTCATTGTTAAACAAGAAATAGTGTTGTAATAATGTAGCAGACTCAAAATGATAGTACAAGAATAAGTCGAAAGATTGTTATAATAATGTAGTAGAATAACCTACAAATCATGAAACAAGACAAATGACCTAACACAGTAATCGTTGAGCATGGATACACAAGATAAAATTCTTTGTAGTTTTCTTTCCATAACCTAAGTAGAAATGGAAACTATAGAGAAAAACAATGACCAAATTTAACCCTCCTACTTAAATGAGCAAATCTTTATGCTATTCAAGTGGAAGAGAAAGTCCACGGGAGTGAACTCCAACCCACACCAAATATGGGGTCGCGAAATGAAAAGACAACACACGCATAAATCAATGAATTCAAATGAAATTCACAGCGAAATAACTGCTCATAAATACAACGAAGCCACAAAACGATGGATTTTTACCAGAAAAACAACAAGTGCTATCATCCCTCTGTAAATAAGCAAAATTTGTTTCCACATAAAAAGTCGATAGTAAAGAATGTGCATGCTATCTGTATACAAGAAAAATTTGTTTCCACCTAAAAAGTTGACAATAAATAATGTACATATTCCAAGATGCTCAACAAAGAACCAAAAATCCATATTCCAATTAAATAGGAGAAAACCTGATACATGTTCCAACCAGGTAATGGCGAAATAACGCACAGTAATCTTGCTTGGCCTTAGCCCAAACTTAACTTAATAAAAGCAAAATAGCATAACCGGAATAGCCTATCCGGGAAATTTTATAGAGCCTCAGACCCAATTAAGCTTAAACAGTACCATAGTAATAGTTCCAGTTCAAAATGTTAACAAAACTCCAACAGAACTAAATAATGGAAACAACAAAAAAGGGAGAGACTACGCCAGTATGGCCCAAGACACAGGTCTGTAAGAAGCTCATGGCTAGCAGAAGAAATGAGCAAGAAATAAAATGTTGCTTTTCTCTGGAGTATGCTCCGAGGACCAACGCCATAAAAATAAGTTAGCTTATGATTAAACAAAAGCCTTTAACTTCAGAACTGATAATAGGTCTCCAAACTATCGAGAATAACCCATGCAACCGAGCCAACACCAAGGCCCTAGGAGCTTACTCGACAATGTTCGGTCAATGGAAACAATTAGGAAGGTCTTGCACACCACTAGCCGATAGTTGGTACTCCTCGGAACCACAACTGACAAACAATTACTGTAACGACCATGCTAAAATCGGAAAAAAAGAAATCAAAACAACCTCTGGGGAATACTTCCATAGAGTAATTACATATTCAATGTTTTATGCATTCGACCGATGATAATATCAGAGCCCTACACATGAGGTCTTTCTCCCGAAAACAAAGATTTTACCCCACAAACTGAATCAGCTAGTGAAAAGAACAGAGGGGCTGAAATCGGTGCCAAGGAGAAAAGGAACAGAATGAACCCTACCTCCAGCAATCGAGATTGAAAACCCTATAGAATGATCTCAAACTTTGGATCAAAGACCCAAAACCTCTGTTGTCGATGGGAGGAGAAACCCGAGGTGAATAGTTGCGGAAGGACATCCTGCCTGTGCCACGCAACCATGACAGAACAAGAGTAAATGACAACGCTAGGTGTAAAGACCAAGTGAATAAGCAGTTGGAGTGAAGTTAAGTGTGACTGTAAACGAATTAATGCTAAGTAAATGAAACTAACAATGGTTGTAGCTCGGTCATTCAGATAATTGTTAACATATGAAATGTTTACCGAAGGTTACCAAGTTTAATATATTCCCTGATTCATATCTCGTATAAAACTTTAAGGTGGAAGAACTATGTTTTGGGGTTGAAGTTTTAATTTTTATTTTGTATTTATATTTATATATTGTCAATGCTTGAATAGGATTTATGACAAGTGGTATGAGAGCCAAGCTATCAAAACTGATACCTCTTGCAAATATTTAAGCAAAAAAATATGTTCCTTTTTGTTTTGACCTATTGTACCTACTAACTTGTAGATTCCAGGGAATCATGACTACAACAGACTATGAGGAGGATAGACAGTGCACCACACATGAATGTGGCTGGCTTAGGACCTAAAACATTTCCTGAAAATAATCCTGAAATATGGGTGCAGTTAGGAGAGGAGGCTCGCAACACTAATCTTACAATATTGGAAATGGTTCATGAATTGAAGAATGAGATGGGCCACCTGTGGGAGGACAATGCAAGATTAACCATGGAACAGGATAAAATTATGAAGAGCCTGTCTGATAAACAGAATTAGCACTAGCCGGTTCCCAGCCCTGAACATAAATGAATGTGAGAAGAACATGATTACCACACAGAACTTGAAGGAACTATAGGAGGGGAAGAACATCGACAAGAGAAGTTAGATAACACTTCAGAGCACCCCACATCTAAAAGGCAATGAATTGAATTATAGGGGGGTTTTAGAAAATAAAACAACAACTCTTCGATGGAGAGTTGCGAGAGGCAGTCGAGGCCTCACTTATTAACATGAACAAGTACTTTCAATTATATGAGTATGATGACAACCTAAAATCCAGGCCGGCCATCTTCCAAGTGCAAGGAAAAGCCACCTTGTGGCGAGAAGAAGTCAAGATTGTGTGAGGGGTAAGAGAACAAAACATAACCTGTGAAAAGTTCCAAAAATATTTCAAGGAACGATACTTGAGTGGATGATTTTATGACGAGAAAACCAAAGAATTTCACGACCTGTAGCTTGGGCAACAAATAATGGATGAGTTCATCACCCGATTTACCTCTTTACTCCGATATGTACTCTACATACGAGAGGAAAATGCTAAGGTACAATGATTTTTCAACAATTTACCTGTGGCAATGAGAGAAAGAATTATGTTTGATAACCCCAAGATAATGGATGACATTATTCGTAAGGCTATGTTATGCTATCAGCAAAGGAAGCAAAAGATAGAGCTTATAGGAAAGAGGTGGGCTGACAAGAAAGGTAACAAGATTTATGTGGGTAACAAGGGAAATCGTAGCACTGTTAGCGAGGGATTTTACAAAGGGAAAAACAATAGAAATCTACATAAAATCCAGCTCAAATTTAGGCTACCCACTGAATCCAGATTCAATGAGAAATCTGGTAAAGTTGACAATGAGGGGACAACAAGACCCGGGCGAGTACAATGCTACGTAAGTGGAGGACCTCATTACATTAAAAATTGTCCTCACCAGAAAGAACTAATCAGGTTTCGTAGATTCATGAGGCGTCTATGGTAGGCAGCGTGGCCCAGAGCATCCCGAAGATTAATGCTGCTCTCGAAGACCATCAGGCCAAATACTAGTCGACAATGGTGGAGTTTGAAGGTAAGATTCTTTATCATCCTATATCTATTTTAATTGATCCCGGAGCTACGTTAAGTTATGTAAGTCCAAAGGTTATGGAACAGTGTAAATTATATTCTCTGTCAAATTTAAACACACTGGGCTAGTACAGCTGGAAACAGGCAAAGAGACATGTGTTAGCTAAGGTCAATGATTTCCCTTTCGAAATAGCTAGTAATCCTTTCAAGGCAGATCTAAACATACTTCCTCTTGGGTCATATGATGTATTGATAGGCATGGACTAGTTGGAGAAACGTTGGTCCATTATAAATTGTAAAACAAAAACAATCTGCTACCAGAATTAATTGGGAGAGTAGTAGGAGATGAGGGGCATTCGGAGGCCGGTACAGATAAGGCCAATAATTGCTTCGGAATTGGCAAAGAGTATCAGGAATGGATGTTAAGTGTATTCTATTCAAGTTTGTTATGCCAACTTAAAGGACAAGACTGCCACCTTAGGAAGTGTCCCAGTGGTTCAAGAATTTGCAAATGTG
Source organism: Pinus taeda (assembly GCA_000404065.3). Taxonomy (NCBI): domain Eukaryota; kingdom Viridiplantae; phylum Streptophyta; class Pinopsida; order Pinales; family Pinaceae; genus Pinus; species Pinus taeda. Next base: position 104,032 of record APFE031007649.1, on the reverse strand, counting down.
TTCTCTAAAGAGATACCAAGACTGTCGCCCAAGAGGGAGATAGATTTCACCATTGAGTTGGTGCCAAGAGCACCCCAGTGTCCCAAGCTTGCTATCATATGAGCATGCGAAAATTGACAAAGCTAAAAATGCAGTTACAGGATTTATTAGATAAAAACTATATCTGCCTGAGGATGTCACCCTGGGGAGCTCCCGTGTTGTTTGTCAAAAAGAAGGATGGGACCCTTCGCATGTGCATGGACTATTGTCAGCTGAATAAGTTGACCATCAAGAACAAGTACCCTTTACAACTCATTGGTGAACTTTTTGACCAAGTAAAAGGGGCTATTGTATTTTCAAAAAATGATTTACAATCGGGGTACCACCAGATCAAAATCAAAGAGGAAGATATAGCCAAAACTGCCTTTAGGACTCGCTATGGGCAGTACGAGTTCGTAGTATTACCCTTTGGATTAACCAATGCCCCCGCGACTTTTATGTGCTTAATGAACAACATATTTCATTCATATTTAGACAAATTTGTGTTAATTTTTATTGACGACATACTAATATACTCCCGGAGAATTGAGGAACAGAAGGAACACCTTAGATTGGTATTGCAAACTCTTCAAGAACATCAATTATATGCTAAATATAGAAAGTGTGATTTCTTTAAGGAACAATTTCAGTACTTAGGACATATTATTTCCAAAGATGGAATCATAGTGGATCCAGAGAAGTTAAGACCATAATGGATGGCTAGTACCAAAGGACGTAGCAGATATAAGATCCTTTATGGGATTAGGAGCTTACTATAGACTGTTTGTGGAAGGATTCTCGAGTGTGGCCTATCCTATCACTTCCCTATAGAAAAAAGGGAAAATTTTCAAATGGACGGCTGAGTGCCAAAAAAGTTTTGAACAACGTAAGCACCTGCTCACCATTGCGCCTATATTAAGAATAGCGGATCCAGGTAAGGATTATGTGGTGTTCACGGATACAAGTTAGGAAGGGGTACGTGGAGTGCTGATGTAGGAAGGTAAGGTAATTGCCTATGAGTCAAGGTAGTTAAAGGAACATGAGAAAAAATATTATGCCTATCATTTGGAGTTGGCAGCCGTCATTCATGCTTTAAAGATGTGGCGTCACTATCTGATGGGTAGAAAGTTTCTGTTGATGACAGACCATCACAACCTGACTAGTTACTTTAACCAGCCTACCTTAAATGCTAGGCAGGGACAATGGGTAGATTTTATGAGTGGATTCGCTTTTGAGATTAAGCATATAAAAGGGAAATAAAACTGGGTAGCGGATGCTTTAAGTCAAAAGGTAGATTCCCTCTACGAAATTTCCTGCAGCAAAGGGTGGACTACCTTTAATGAAATTATTAAAGAGGCAACAACACAGGATCTGAAATATCAACAAATAGGACAAGTTCAAAATCCAACCAGCAATGAATATTAGCAAGGTTATGTGATGGATGTTGTTGGTATGCTAAGTTATTAAAAACGATTGTATGTGCCCAACCAAGGTAACATTAAAGGTCTCACTTTAGATGAATTTCATAAGAGTCCCTACGTAGGACATCCAGGGTATCAAAAGCTGATTACCGCACTCCGAAAGGAGTATTATTGGCCTGGCATGAAGAAAGATTTAGTAGAATTTTTGGCACGTTGTTAGGAATGCAGACAAGTCAAGGCTGAATATCAACACCCTGTGGGGTTATTGCAGCCACTACCAATTCTGGAGTTGAAGTGGGAAACCATCTCTATGGATTTTATAATAGGATAACCCAAATCTAAAAGAAAAAATGACTCTATCATGGTGGTGGTAAACAAGTTAAGAAAATAAGACCATTTTATACCAATACAATCCACTTTCCGAGCGGTACAGATTAGCAATATCTTCATGCAAAAGATTTTCAGGCTATATGGGTTACCAAAAACCATAATTTCATACCGTGATGTAAAATTTACATCATCCTTCTAGAGAAATCTATTTGAGGGGTTGGGGAATCAATTAAATTTTAGTAACGCCTGTCACCCTCAAACAAAAAAGCAAACAAAACGGGTGAATCAAGTAGTAGAAGACTTGTTGAGGTCATACATAATGCAAAAACCATCAAAATGGGAAGATTATCTACGTTTGGTCGAATTCGCATACAGCAACAACTATCACACCTCTTTACAGATGAGCCCGTTTGAAGTACTGTATGGGTGAAAATTCCACACACCCTCCAGTTGGGGGTGACCGGAAGACAAGCTATTGCTAGGACTCGAAATGTTAAAAGAGATGGAGGAAATGGTCAAGAAGGTACAAACTAATTTAAAATTAGCCCAAGATAGACAAAATAATTTCACTGATAAGAAGAGGAGTTTTAGAGAATATCAAGTTGGTGATCATGTGTATGTGAGAATATGAGCTAAAAAGAGTATGCTACAATGGAGTGGGTGCAGCAAAATGGCACCCTCGTTCCATAGGCCATTTCAAATATTAGCAAGAGTTGGGCTGATGGCATACTAGCTCATCCTACCTAGCCATATTCGGGTCCAAAATGTATTTCGGGTCTTAAGCACATAGTCAGCTGGCAAGACATACACGTAAAGAAGGTAACTTAGGTATACCTAATAATTTCAATATTAAAAGAAAATTGACTTAAGTTTTGTTTGTTTCAGGTCTAGTCGAAAGGATAATTCTCGGTCGAGCCACTGAATATTCTCGAATGGAGAGAAGGAATGCTGCAGAAACGAGCCATCACCAAGGTTAAAGTGCAATGGTAGCACTTTGGCCCAGATGAGGCTACCTGGGAGGATGAACAACTCATGAAACAAGCATATCCAGGTCTGTTCATGGTTGGGAAACGTCGGGACGATGTTTGATTTCAGGGTGGGAAGATGTGATGTCCCTAGAAATATTGTAAATATTTTATTTTACCACAGTAAGAAACAAACTGGATAATTATGGTTGTTATTGTTTGAATTAAACAATGTTGTTAATTATTGAAATAAAAAAGTGGTTTGATTATAGCAGATTATGTAACTTCTCAGGATGGGAAGTTGGAAAAAGGAAGCTGCGTGAAAAAACCCTAACTACCTCCCTTAACTATGATGTGCTCCAAAAGAAAAGGAGTGTGGGGGAGGAAAAACTGGGTTGAAATGTTAGATGGTGAGGGGGAAGAATGCTAAGTCTGGTGAGGACCAGATAGCATGAGCACAGTGTACGAACAAACTTGCAGAAGACAAGAGTCTTGCAAGCAAGCTTGGGGGCAGATTGGGTCATGAAGGATGAATCTAATGGTCGGGTGGTTGAAATGCAATAGATAACTAAGGTGAACCCATTATTGGAGTCTTTTATATTCTTAGAAGATTTCAGGTAAGTGGGAAAAACCCTCCTGGATTTAATCTGTTGATCAAAATTCATTTATGTGTTTAAATTCATAATTGAAAAGTAGGACTGAAACGCTTAACCTCTTAAAGATTGCTAGAATGGTTTGTTAAGGAATAGACTCTTTATACTTCCTAAAAAGCATGTAACGTAGGTTTATTCTGTGCAAACTGGATTTGATACCCATACTCGAAAACATTATGGAGTAGGATATTTTTTGTTCTATAGAGCATAAAAACTACTTTTGGGAAATTACCAGCTATTGAGGTATAAACTGAATTGGGTTGGCTACTACAATATTAAACAAATTAGTTAAGTTGGGATTACCATACAGTTTTAAACTGGGTGCAAAATAAATCAAGTACTCGAAACTCAATTTAGGCCAAATATGGCATATTCAATTATTAGAAATATTCATTACTAAACTAGAAATGTTGTTGTAATAGTGTAGCAGACTTAAAAGGAAAATACAAGTCTAAGTCGAAAGATTGTTATAATAATGTAGCAAAATAACGTATGAATCATGAAACAAGAAAAATGAACTAACACACTAATAGTTGAGCACAAATAGACAAGATAAAAGTTTCTGTAGTTTTATTTCCATAACTTAAGGAGAAATGGAAACTACAGAGAAAAACAATGATAGAATTTAACCCTCCTACTTAAATGAGCAAATTTTTATGTTGTTCAAGTGCAAGAGAAAGTCCACACAAGTAAACCCCAACCCACACCAAATATGGGGCCATGAAACGAAAGGCAACACATGAATAAATCAATGAATTCAAATGAAATTCACAGTGAAATAACTGCTTATAAATACAACAAAGCCACAAAACCATGGATTTTTACCAGAAAAACAACAAGTGCTATCATCCCTCTGTAAACAAGCAAAATTTGTTTCCACATAACAAGTCGACAATAAATAATGTGCATGCTATCTATATACAAGCAAACTTTGTTTCCACCTAACAAGCCGACAGTAAAGAATGTACATATTCTAGGATGCACAACAAAGAACCAAAAATCCATATTCCAATTAAATAGGAGAAAACCTCATACATGTTCTAGCTAGGTAATGGCGAAATAACACACAACAATCTTGCTTGGCCTTAGTCCAAACTTAGATTAATAAAAGAAAAATAACATAACCAGAGTAGCCTATCTGGGAAAATTTATAGAGCCTCGGACCCAATTAAGCTTAAACAATACCACAGTAATGGTTCCGGTTCAAAATGTTAACAAAACTCCAATAGAACCAAATAATGGAAACCAAAAGAAATGGAGAGACTACATCGGTGCGACCCGAGACATAGGTCTGTAAGAAGCCCACGGCTATCAAAAGAAATGAGCAAGAAATAAAAGGGTGCTCTCCTCTGGAGTATACTTCGAGGATGAGCACCATAAAAGTAAGTTAGCATATAATTAGACAAAATCCTTTAACTTCAAAACTGATAACAGTTCTCCTAACTGCCGAGAATAACCCATGCAACCGAGCTAACACAAAGGCCCTAGAAGCTTACCCGGCAACTTTCGGTCAATGGAAACAATTAGGAAAGTATTGCACACCACTAGCCAATAGCTGGTACTCCTCGAAACCGCAACCTCCATCCTTGCAGACAAAGTATAAGACAAACAATTACTGTAATGACTGTGCTAAAATCGAAAAAAAAATCAAAACAACCACTAGGGAATACTTCCATAGAGTACTTACATATTCAATGTTTTACGCATTCAACGGATTGCAATATGGTAGCCCTCCACATGAGGTCTTTCAACTGAAAATGAAGATTTTACACCACAAACTGAATCGGCTAGTGAAAGAAACAGAGGAGCAGAGACTGGCGCCAAGGAGAAAAGGAACGGAATGAACCCTACGTCTAGCAATCGAGATTGAAAACCCTCTAGAATGATCTCAACCTTTTGATCAAAGACCCAAAGCCTCTACCGTCGATGGGAGGAGAAAACCCGAGGAGAATGGTTGCAGAAGGACATCCTGCGTGTTCCACACAACCATGATAGAGCAGGAGTAAATTACAACGCTAGGTGTAAAGACCAAGTGAATAAGAAATTGGAGTGATGTTAAGTGTGACCATAAACAAGTTAATGTTGAGTAAATGGATCCGACAGTGACTGTAGCTCGGTCATTCAGATAACTGTTAACATATGGAATGTTTACTGAAGGCTACCAAGTTTTATATATTCCATAATTCATATCTCGTATAGAACTTTAAGGTGGAAGAACTATGTTTTTGGGTTGAAGTTTTAATTTTTGTACTGTATCTATATTTATATATTGTTAATGCGTGAATAAGATTTATGACAAGTGGTATCATAGCCAAGTTATGAAAAGTGAGACCTCTTCCAAATATTTAAGCAAAAAAATGTGTTCCTTCTCGTTGTGACCTGTTGTACCTACTAATTTGTAGATTCCAGGGAATTAGGACAACAACAGACTATGAGGAGGATAGATAGTGCACAACACATGAACGTGGCTAGCTTAGGACCTGCAACATTTCTTGAAAATAATCCTAAAATATGGGTGCATTTAGTAGAGGAGGCTCGCAACACTAACCTTACAATATTGGAAATGGTTTGTGAACTAAAGAATGAGATGGCCCACCAGTGGGAGGAAAATGCAGGATTAACCATGGAATAGGAAAAAATTATGAAAATCCTGTCTGATAAGCAGAATCAGCACCAACCGGTTCCTAGCCCTGAACGGAAACGAATGTTAGAAGAACAGGGTTACCACACAGAACTTGAAGGAACTAAAGGAGGGGAAGAACATCAGGAAGAGAAGTCAGATAATGCTTCAGAGCACCCCACATCAAAAAGGCAACGAATAGAATTACAGGGGGAGTTTCAGAAAATAAGACTGCCAATCTTCGATGGAGAGTTGGGAGAGCCAGTCGAGGCCTGGCTTATTAACATGAACAAGTACTTTCAATTATATGAGTATGATCGCAACCAAAAAGCGAGGTTGTCCATCTTCCAACTGCAAGGAAAATCCACCTTCTGGTGTGAAGAAGTGAAGATTGTGCGAGGAGAAAGCGAACAAAACATAACCTGGGAAAAGTTCCAAAAATATTTCAAGGAACGATAGTTGAGTGAATGATTTTATGACAAGAAAGCCAAAGAATTTCATGACCTACAGCTTGGGCAACAAAAAATGGATGAGTTCATCACCCGATTTACCTCTTTACTCCAATATGTACTGTACATATGATATGAAAAGGATAAGGTACAACGATTCATTAGCAGTTTACCTATGGCAATGGGAGAAAGAATTGAGTTTGATAACCCCGAAACAATGGATGAGGTTATTCGTAAGGATAGGTTATGCTATTAGCAAAGTAAGCAAAAGGGAGAGCTTATAGGAAAGAGGTGGGCTGACAAGAAAGGTAACAAGATTTATCTGGGTAACAAGGGAAATCATAGCACTATTAGCAAGGGATTTTACAAAGGGCAAAACAACAGAAATTTGCATAAAATCCAGCTCAAATTTAGAACACCCGCTCAATCCAGATTCTATGAGCAATTTGGTAAAGTTGACAATGAGGGGATAGCAAGACCTGAGCCAGTAAAATGCTAGGGAAGTGGAGGGCCTCATTACATTAAAAACTATCCTCACTAGAAAGGAACTAATGAGGTTTCATAGATTCACGAGGCGTTTATGGTAGGCGGCGTGGCCCAGAGCATCACGAAGATTAATGCTGCTCTCAAAGACCATCAGGCCGAATACTAGCCGATAATGGTGGAGTTTGAAGGTAAGATTCTTTATCATCCTGTATCTGTTTTAATTGATCCCGGAGCTACATTAAGTTATGTAGGTCCAAAGGTTGTGGAACATTGTAAATTATAGTATGTCATATTTAAACACCCTAGACTAGTACAGGCAGAAACAGGGGCAAAGAGACGTGTGTTAGCTAAGATCAATGATTTCCCTTTTGAAATAGCTCGTCATCCTTTGAAGGAAGATCTAAACATACTTCCTCTTGGGTCATATGATGTATTGATAGGCATGGACTGGTTAGAGAAACACTAGTCCATTAGAAACTATAAAACAAAAACAATCTGCTACCAAAATGAATTGGGAGAGTAGTAGGAGATGCAAGGCATTTGGAGGCCGATACAAATAAGGCCAATAACTACTTCGCAATTGGCAAAGAGTATCAGGAAGGGATGTTAGGTGTATGTTATTCAGGTTGGTTATGCCAACTTAAAGGACAAAACTGCCACCTTAGAAAGTATCCCAGTGGTTCAAGAATTTGTAGATGTGTTCTCTGAAGAGATACAAAGACTACTACCCAAGAGGGACACATATTTCACCATTGAGTTGGTGTCGAGAGCAGCCCCGGTGTCCCGAGCTCGCTATTGTATGAGCACGCCAGAATTGATAGAGTTGAAAATGCAATTATAGGAGTTATTAGATAAAAACTATATCCACCCCAGCATGTCACCCTGGGGAGCTCCTGTGTTGTTCATCAAAAAGAAGGATGGGACCCTTCACATGTGCATGGACTATTTTCAACTGAATAAGTTGACCATCAAGAACAAGTACCCTTTACCCTGTATTGATGAGCTTTTTGACCAAGTAAAAGGGGCTACTATATTATCAAAAATTGATTTATGATCGGGGTACCACCAGATCAGAATCAAAGAGGAAGATATGGCCAAAACAGCCTTTAGGACTCACTATGGGCAATACGAGTTCGTAGTGTTACCCTTTGGATTAAACAATGCCCCCGCGACTTTTATGTGCTTAACGAACAACATATTTCATCAATATTTAGACAAATTTGTGTTAATTTTTATTGACGACATACTGATATATTCCTGGAAAATTGAGGAACACAAGGAACATCTTAGATTGCTATTGCAAACTCTCCAGGAACATCAATTATACACTAAATATAGCAAGTGTTATTTCTTTAGGGAACAATTTCAGTACTTAGGACATATTATTTCCAAAGATGTAATCGCGGTGGATCTAGAGAATATTAAGACCATAATGGAGGCGAGTATCGAAGGACATAGCGGATATAAGATCCTTTATGGGATTAGCAGCTTATTATAGACTATTTGTGGAAGGATTCTCCAAAGTGGCCTATCCTATCAGTTCCTTGCAGAAGAAAGGGAAAATTTTCAAATGGATCTCTGAGTGCCAAAAAAGTCTTGAACAACTTAAGCACCTGCTCACCACTAGGCCTATATTAACCGTAGCAGATCCAGCTAAGGACTATGTGGTGTGCACGGATGTGAGTTAGGAAGGGGTAGGTGAAGCGTTGATGTAGGAAGGTAATGTAATTGCTTATGAGTCAAGGAAGTTAAAGGAACATGAGCAGAAATATTATGCCTATGATTTGGAGTTGGCAGCTATCATTCATGCTTTAAAGATGTCGCGTCACTATCTGATGGGCAGAAAGTCTCTGCTGATGACAGATCATCACATTCTGACTAGTTACTTTAATCAGCCTACCTTAAATGGTAGGCAGGGACGGTGGATAGATTTTCTGAGTGGATTCGATTTTGCGATTAAGCATCTGAAAGGGAAAGAAAACTAGGTAGCGGATGCTTTAAGTCAAAAGGTACACTACCTCTATGAAATTTCTTGCAGCGAAGGGCAGACTACCTTCAATGAAATGATTAAAGAGGCAGCAATACATGATCTGAAATATCAACAAATAGGAAAACAAGTTCAAAATCCAAGAAGTAATGAATATCGACAAGGTTATGCGATGGATGTTGTTGGTCTGCTCAGTTATAAAAAAGGATTGTATGTGCCCAACCAAGGTAACATTAAAGGTCTCATTTTAGATGAATTTCATAAGAGTCCGTACATAGGACATCCTAGGTATCAAAAGTTGATTACCGCACTCCATAAGGAGTATTATTGGCCTGGCATGAAGAAAGATGTAGCAGAATTTTTGGCACGTTGTCAAGAATGCCAACAAGTCAACGCTGAACATCAGCACCCTGCGGGGTTATTGTAGCCACTACCCATTCTAGAGTTGAAGTTGAAAACCATCTCTATGGATTTTATAATAGGATTACCCAATGCTAAAAGAAACAACGACTCTATCATGGTGGTGGTAGACAAGTTAAGAAAATAGGAACATTTGATACCAGTACAATCCACTTTCTGAGAGGTACAGATTGCCAATATCTTCATGCAAAACATTTTCAGGCTATATGGGTTACCAAAAACCATAATTTCTTATCGTGATGTAAAATTTACATCATCCTTCTAGATAAATCTGTTTGAGGGGTTGGGGACTCAATTAAATTTCAGTAACGCCTATCACCCTCAAACAAACGGGTAAACAGAATGGGTGAATCAAGTAGTAGAAGACTTGTTGAGGTCATACGTAATGCAAAAGCCATCAAAATGGGAAGATTATCTACATTTGGTCAAATTTGCATACAGCAACAACTATCACGCTTCTTTATAGATGAGCTCATTTGAAGTACTGTACGGGTGAAAATGCTGCACACCCTCTAGTTGGGGGGGACCGGAAGACAAGTTGTTCCTTGGACTCGAAATGTTAAAAGAGATGGACGAAATGGTCAAGAAGTTATGAACTAACTTAAAATCAACCCAAGATAGATAGAAGAGTTTCGCCGATAGGAAGAGGAGTTTTAGAGGATATCAAGTTGGTGATCATGTGCATGTGAGAATACGAGCTAAAAAGAGTACGCTACAATGGAGTGAGTGCAACAAAACTAGCACCTTGGTTTTGTAGGCCTTTTCAAATATTAGCAAGAGTTGGGCCGGTGGCCTACCAACTCGCCCTACCTAGCCATATTCGAGTCCAGAATGTCTTTCGGGTCCTAAGCACATAGTCAGCTGGCAAGACATACAGGTAAAGAAGGTAACTTAGGTATACCTATTAATTTCAATATTAAAATAAAATCGACTGAAATTCTGTTTGTTTCAGGTCGAGCCGGAAGGATAATTCTCGGTCAAGCTATTGAATATTCTTGAATGGAGAGAAGTAATGCTGCACAAACGAGCCATCACCTAGGTTAAAGTGCAATGGCAACACTTTGGGCCATATGAGGCTACCTGGGAGGATGAACAACTCATGAAAGAAGCATATCCAGGTCTGTTCGTGGCTGGTAAACATCAGGACGATGTTTGATTTCAGGGTGGGAAGATGTGATGTCCCTAGAAATACTGTAAATATTTTATTTTACCATAGTAGGAAGCAAACTGGATAATTATGGTTTTTATTGTTTGAATTAAACAATGCTGTTAATTATTGAAATAAAAAAGTGGTTTGATTATAGCAGATTCTATAAATTCTCGGGATGGGAAGTTGGAAAAAGGCAGTTGCCCGAAAAACCCTTAACTACCTCCCTTAACTATGATGTGCTCCAAAAGAAAAGGAGTGTGGGGGAGGAAAAACCGGGCTGAAATGTCAGATGGTAAGGGGGAAGAATGCTAAGTCTCGTGAGGACCCGATAGCATGAGCACAATGGACGAACAAACTTGCAAAAGACAAGAGTCCTGCGAGCAAGCTTGGGGGAGATTGGGTCCTGAAGGACGAATCTCATGGTAGGGTGGTTGAAACACAACATATAACTAAGGTGAACTCACTATTGGAGTCTTTTGTATCCTTCGAAGATTTCAGGTATGTGGAAAAAACCTTCCTGGAGTTAATCTATTGATCAAAATTTATTTGTGTTTAAATTTGTACATGAAAAGTAGGACTGAAACGCTTAACTTCTTCAAGATTGTCGAAATGATTTGTTAAGGAATAGACTCTTTATACTTCCTAAAAAGCATGTAACGTAGATTTATTTTGTGCAAACTAGATTTGATACCCGTACTCGAAAACATTGAGTAGGATATTTTCTGTTTTGTAAAGAATAAAAGCTACTTTTTGGAAATTACCAGCGATTGAAGTATAAACTGAATTGTGTTGGCTACTATAATATGAAACAAATTAGTTAAGTTCGGATTACCATCTAGTTTCGCACTTGGTGAAAAATAAATCAGGTACTGGAAACTCAATTTAGGCCAAAGATGGCACATTCAATTCTTAGAAATATTCATTGTCAAACTAGAAATGTTGTTTTAATAGTGTAGCAGACTTAAAAAGATAGTACAAGACTAAGTTGAAATATTGTTATAACAATGTAGCAGAATAACCTACGAATCATGAAACAAGACAAATGACCTAACACAGTAATATTTGAGCACAGATAGACAAGTTAAAAGTTTATGTAGTTTTCTTTCCATAACCTAAGGAGAAATGGAAACTAAAGAGAAAAACAATGGCAGAAATTAACCCTCCTACTTAAATGAACAAAGTTTTACATTGTTCAAGTGGAAGAGAATGTCCACAGGAGTAAACCCAAACCCACACCAAATATGCGGCCGGGAAACGAGAAGACAACACACGAATAAATCAATGAATTCAAATGAAATTCACAGCGAAATAAGTGCTCATAAATACAACGGAGCCACGAAACCATGGATTTTTACCACAAAAACAACAAGCGCTATCATCCCTCTGTAAACAAGCAAATTTTGTTTCCACATAACAAGTCGACAGTAAAGAATGTGCATGCTATCTGTATACAAGCAAAATTTGTTTCCACCTAACAAGATGACAGTAAAGAATGTAAATATTCCAGTATGGACAACAAAGAACCAAAAATTCATATTCCAATTAATTAGGAGAAAACCTCATACATGTTCCAGTCAGGTAATGGCGAAATAGTGTACAACAGTCTTGCTTGGCCTTAGCCTAAACTTAACTTAATAAAAGAAAAATAGCATAACCAAAATAGCCTATCTGCGGAAATTTACAGAGCCTCGGACCCAATTAATCTTAAATAGTACCACAGTAATAGTTCTAGTTCAGAATGCTAACAAAACTCCAACATAACTAAATAATGGAAACCAAAAAAAAAACGGAGAGACTATGTTGGTGCGGCCTGAGACATAGGTCTGTAAGAAGCCCACGGCTAGCTGAAGCAATGAGCAAGAAACAAAAGGGTGCTCTGGAGTATACTTTGAGGACGAGCGCCATAAAAGTAAGTTAGCATATAATTAGACAAAAGCCTTTAACTTCGAAACTGATAATAGGTCTCTAAACTGCTGAGAGTAACCCATGTAATCGATCTAGCACCAAGGCCTTAGGAGCTTACCCGATAGCTTTCAGTCGATGGAAACAGTAAGGAAAGTCTTGCACACCACTATCCGATAGCTGGTACTCCTCGGAACCGCAACTTCCATCCCTGCAAATAGAGTATAAGACAAACAATTATTGTAATGACTGTGTTAGAATCGAAAAAAAATCAAAACAACAACTGGGGAATACTTCCAAAGAGCACTTACATATCCAATGTTTTACGTTCGACGGATGACAATATGGAAGCCCTGCACATGAGGTCTTTATCCTCAAAAATGAAGATTTTACACCACAAACTGAATCGGCTAGCAAAAAGAATAGAGGAGTAGAAACCGACTCCAAGGAGCAAAGGAACAGAATGAACCCTACCTCCAGCAATCGAGATTGAAAATCGTCTGGAGTGATCTCAACCTTTGGATCAAAGACCCAAAACCTCTGTCATCGATGGGAGGAGAAACTCGAGGCGAATAGCTACGGAAGGACAGTCTGCCCGTGCCATGCAACCATGACATAGCAGGAGTAAATGACAACGCCAGGTGTAAAAACCAAGTAAATAAGGAGTTGGAGTGAAGTTAAGTGTGACTGTAAATGGATTAATGCTGAGTAAATGGAATTGACAGCGACTGTAGCTCAGTCATTCAGATAACTATTAACATATGAAATGTTTATCGAAGGCTACCAAGTTTAATATATTCCCTAATTCATATCTCATATAGAACTCCAAGGTGGAAAAACTATGTTTCAGGGTTGAAGTTTTAATATATTTTTTTGTATTTATATTTATATATTGTTAATGTGTGAATATGAGTTATGACAGTATGTGTGTCTTTTGAAGAAAGTAATTGATAACAAATATTGAATATTCGAACAAATACATAAATTTAATAATGAAAGACATTTGAATACGACCAACAAAAGTAACTAAAGTAATTAATGGACTAGATGACCTTGGAGAAAAATAAAAATAGGCACATAGATAATTTTGGAGGAAACATTAACCTCAACATCATTGTTTGTTACAAAAGTTAAGAGTTTATTAAAATGTGCTTCTACACATTTATTTCTTCTTTAACTATAAGACCAAATAAGGAGGAGAAATTAATAAATATAATATATATTAATATAAAATAAGCTTAATAAATTTATACTTATCAACCAAATAAATTAATTATTAATTGAAAATTTTCTATGACGAAAAAATGAAATTAATAAAATGATTAGTACATAATAAAATATCTAATATAAAAAAATTACAATGTCTAGTATATATTAAAATAAAAAAATTAGCTACATAAAGTCGTAAGTGTGAGTGTAAAATTTTCTTAAAAATCATTTTTTTATTTTTAAGTTATGATCAAAATTGTGAAGACCAAAGAGAAAATCTTATTTACTGTAACATTGACCTAAATTTTATATTTTATATTGCATGATGATTTAAAATTGAATTGTGAAAAAATATACAATATAGGTAAGATTTATTGAGGAAAATGATTGAACCAAATCCATTCAATAATAAAAATTAAGGGAAAAATATGAAGAAAATAGGGAGAAAATGTAGTATAATGTTTTTTAAAATCATTCTCCTCGGTTAGTAAAACCTCAAAAAGTAATAGACACTGTTTTTTGGAAAGGAAAATATTAATTATAAAAAAATCCATAAATTTGAAAAAATCAATTTATGAAGACATTAGCTATTATTTTTTTTGTACTAAACAATTTTGATTCTCATCCAATAATTAAAATTTAGAAAAATTTTAAAAATTTAAAAATATTTCAATTCAAAATAACAAAATTAATATTCAATTTAATAAAATCCAAATAAACCTAAAAAAATCTAAAAAATTGGCAAATTAATGAAAATGGATTACAATATATTCTTCTTTTAGCAAATATAAAAAATAAAGATTAAGCTAAAGTACTTTGTGGCAAACACTGGCGGCCATGAAAATAGACCCATGAAAATAAACCATAATGAAAACTTTTATAATAATTAGTAAAGTTATATCTAAATAAATCTTGTGATTTTGTTAGGAACAATTATGTAAAATATTCACCAACAAAAATAGTGTGTTATTAAGATATATTCTTAAAAAAAAAAAAGCAAACATCTAATCCTACTACAAAGAGAAAACTATTAAAAAAATTAATATGTTAACTACCAATTAACTACTCATATTCCATCACAATACCAAAACATTAAAGAGGTAAAGGGATCATCTGTGTTTGAAAATATGGACTCTGACACTTGATATAGAACGAGCGAAGGGAAGCTGGGTGTTCAATGACTAGCTCTGGTTCAACTGCTTAAGATGGCTTCTCATTTGCGTGCGAGATATACTCCATTCTCTTCGTCTAAGCATGCATTCCTGGTTAACTGAGAGGCGTTATAAAATCCCAAGGAAGAGAGGGATTGGAGTCTCAAAAACATGCAACATCGCCTATTGCGGAAACCAGTGGATGTTAGCGCCTTCAAATCTGAAGTCAACGCACGAAGGACATTTTGGCGAGAGAAGAAAACCAATAAAAACAAGAGCAATGAGAAATAACCACGTGTCAATTTTTAATAGGTGCGGAGGAGGACGAAATTAAGGGCTGACTGATATGCACAATATGTGCTCACCCCAAGCCCGCAGAAAAAACACCTTAGGTTGACTTTACTATATATCTATATATATATAATTTT
>APFE031007649.1:58245-81833 GCA_000404065.3 Pinus taeda | reverse complement strand
TAAATATATAAAATGCCTTTGTTTTGAGAATAAATCAATGAGGACTCTGCGATGCATTCTTTCTCCTTTTTACAAAGGGAAAAACAAATTTAAATCCATAATTCAAAGAGTAAAATTCAATTCATTGACATAGAAGTGGAATACACACGGTGAACTTCCTACAGGAACACGTGTAAATTTTATATAAAATTTTAATCATTGAAAATGATGTGTAAGTTTTTAAAATTATTTATGCGAGTAAGAGAGTATATTAAAAAAATGGTCACGTGAAATAAGCAGTTCTGGCCGGATCTCAAGTTGCAGCTATACATCATTGTGGAAAGTGATTATCGTCGGCTGGTTTATCCTCTACAGGAGTCTTGAAATTCGCAAGCTCTCCCAAATCGTCCACAGCTGTAATCAGACTCTGAAGCCTCGCTACAATCTCTATGACAAGACATGCAACTGCTGCAAGAGGAAGGGTTTCCATGAACGCCACGCTCTGGATTTTTCTGTTATTTTTCACTTGCTTTATTCCTGCTGCAGCAGAATCGTCGGTTGTTACATGAATATCTTTGAGAGGCCAGTTCTTGTTTTTGCTGGACACAGTAGGTTTTTTGTTTGTTTGACCATCAGCCTTCTTCATTGTCAAAACTTGTGGGTTTTTAGATTCACAAGGCTAGGTAGATTGGAAGTTAATAATTTTTTGCTGCGGGGTGCCTTCTGCGATCTTCAAGCTTTTAGTGTTTGTAAACAGATCTGGTTGGGACGACAAACAACTCTGTAATTCCTCCATCCTTCTGTTCAAAACATTGGTCATGAGATCGATTCTGGTGCACCGGGTCATGGTTTTGATGCTGTCACCTAGTGCTAGTATAATCTTCGAGGATTCGGCTACGATGTCCATGCATGGTGCTTTTAGCTGCTCTGGCAAGAAATAGGGTGCCTGCAATCAAGTGATTTGTTAGCATAATTGAGCGGTTGTTGAAAACTTTACCATGTCTAGGCTTCATGTTCTGAATTTAAATTTCAGTCAAGCATACCTGAATCTCAGATTGCAGGCACCCATCATTCAGAGCTTCAACGCAATATGCGCAGTAACGCATCCTCGCTCCAATGGTCACGTATTGATTCCAAGGGTGTCTGAATCCAAATTGCCTGTGTACTGGGAATTCCCATCTAGCGAAATTGGCCTGCAAGAATATCATTAAACGAATATAAAACGACTATAGGTTTATATTAAATAGATGGTAGATTTTGAGAATAGTTTAGAATTATAGATTTCATAGCAGATATTGAATACTTAATAATGAAACACATTTAAAGTAATTAAAGTAATTAATAGATAACATAATTTTGGAGCAAAATAGAGATAGGTGTATAGATAATTTTAGATGAAACATTAACCCAGCATCATTATTTATTACAAAAGTTAATAATCTAATATCATTAATTTTTGTTATAAGAAGTAAGAGCTTATTAAAATGTGCTTGTGCACGTTTTATTCTATCTTTAATTTATGGGACTAAATACAGGGAGGAAAAATTATAATAATCTAGTATTTTTAATATAAATAATGCATATATACAATAATAAATAAAAAATTAAGCTAATTTATTGTAACAATTAAATTTTTTAACTTTAAATTTATATCATTCCAAATGTCCAACGAAATAATTAGTATGTAAAAAATATCTAATATAAAAAAATTACAATGTCTAGTATATTAAAATAAAAAGTTTAGTTACATAAAGCCTTAAGTGTGAGGGTAAAATGTTTATAAAAATTATTATTTTTTATTTTATATTTGGAAGTTGTGATCAAAATTGTGAAGACCAAAGAGAAAATCTTATTTATTGTAACATTGAACTAAATTTTATTTTTTATATTGCACAATGATTTAAAATTAAATTATGAAAAAATATATAATATAGATAAGATTTATTGAGGAAATATTAACAGTCTATGCAATAATAATATCCAAGGAAAAAACAAAATCAGGGAAAAATTAGTGTAATATGTAGAAGTGAGCTTTTGAGTTTTTTGGAAAAGAAAACATTAATTATAGAAGAATCCATAAATTTGAAAATAAATAATTATAAAGACCACCTTGATAATTAGAGTTTTTTTTAAATATTTTTAAATATAATTTTTTTAAAAAACCACGTTTTAATTCTTATCTTAATAATAAAAATTCAAAAATTCAAAAAAATATTTTTCAATTTCTAAAAAATAAAGTTTTTTAATAATTTTATTTTACCAAAATTTAATAAACTCTAAAATTGCAAAATTAAATTAAAAAACTAAAAACCTTTGATTAAAATTTAACTCCTATTTGGGACAGGTAATAAAAATTAACAGTCAATGGAAATTTTTTTAAAATAATTTAACACAAATAATGTATCATAATTTCACATATTCTTATTAAAAAAATCAATTAGAAATTTTTAATAAATTAACTACTACTCAGAATTATACAAACAAATATTATTTCCTAAAAATCTTGCCATCATCAACTATGTGATTTACAATTAAATTTATGCGCTTCAACTTTTCCCGTTACAAAATAAAACGGCTAAATTTAAAAGTAACGACCATCATGTGATTTAAATTTAATTTTCTTCACTTCAACCTTTCCCATCACAAAATAAAAAAGCTAAATAAAAACGTAACGATTTTTCACTATCGTAACATTACAACTAAAACAATATTCATTAAATTAGAAAAAAAAAATATTGCGTTTGAAACTTACCATGCTTCTTCGCTAGCTTTGGAATTTAGGACGCATTTGTAACCTTTGGAGATATCTCGGTGTCACCGCCAGAGACTTTATCGCTGTCAATTTCATCGTAACAAGATTTCTTGAAATATTCCGCGACGCACCCTGAAACAGAAAGAAAACGAAATCTTAGCAGAAACAGAAGGAGCAGACCCTTAATGTGGATTGCAGGAACCAGGCTAGGCTGTATGGTTTGGAAAACTTCGTTGTTGTTTGAATTTGGTGAAGTAAAAAAGTTTACACGGAATTATAGTTGTTGCTGGAATATGGTGATGTAAAATGTTTACAGGGAAATATAGTTTGAAGGTATTGGCAGTTTTAAATGGGATCTTTCTTACGTAGATTGTAGATTTGGGAAATCAATAAATATGAGTAAAGTCGATTCCATATCCAAATGAACATGGAGAAAAACCAGTGGGATGCTAGAATCTGCAATTGGCATTTAAGTGTTTATGAACAAAGTCAATTTCAGAATTCAACTGATATGGAGAACATAAACTATGAGTTCCTACACCGAACAAAGCCAATTGGATGTTGGAATTTGCAATTGACATTAGGATATCCAATAAATATGAGCAAAACCAAAACCAATTCTAGCATCCAACTAACATGAGAGAGTAATTTACACCAGAAATAAACTCAGGTGTTTCAAATGATATGGAAAAGACTAACTCAGGCTTTTAGACATAGAGAAAAGCCAATTGGATGCAGGAATTTGCAATTGACATTGTCGTATCCAATAAACCAGAGAAAAGTAATTGTTGAGTAAAAGAATAAACAAGAGTAAAAGCAATTTCAACATCAACAAACTTGGAGTAAAATTTCAACATCAACAAACATGGTGTATTTGTTGAGTAAAAGAATTTACAATAGACATAAACTCAGGGATTTCAAATGATACAAAGAACATTAAACATAGTGCAAAGCCAATCGAATGTAGAAATTTACAGAACATTAAACATAGTGCAAAGCCAACTGAATGTAGAAATTTATAATTGGCACTGAAATACCTAAACCTGAACAAATCAATTCCAATATTTTATAAATATGGAGCAAAAAATATGCAATCCACATAAACTTACATATTTCAAATGTTTTGAATGGTTTAAAAAAAAATGTATAAAAATTTTGACAGGTGAACTTATATTAATTTTTTAAATAAGTGGTTGTGAATATATTGAATATCTTATTTTCTTAAAACCAGTATATGTCATATCCTCATACTATTGTAAATATTTTTATTTATCTCAGTTAAAGAAAAGACACCAATGAAAGGATGATGACTATTATCTGTTGCATGAATTAATTAATATTTATTTTTATTTCAGAAACTGAATTGTGGAATAATTTCCAAATAACATGGATGTTATGTAACTTCTGAAGAGTTAATATATTTAAAAAAAAAATAGAAATGGTTGCAAACCCTAACCACCTTTCCCCTCCCTAAAGGTGGAATTGATTCCATGAAAGGGAAGAAGGGGGAAACAAAGTGATGTTCTATAGAGTACAGGCACGGGGCGGGTGGAAAGGGTTGGCTTACCATGTCTGGTGAGGATCACATGGTAGGAGCGCAGAGCGCTACAACCAGCAAAGAAATTTGTCTTTGAGGAAGCTAGGGGGAGACTGGTCTGGAAAGACACTCTCATGGTCGGGTGGAGGACTCACTGCAATGTACAAGGTGACCATATCTAGGAAAAATAAAGAAGAAGTGCATTTATGGAGGATGACACAAGTATGTGGCTCTGACTTAATCCTAAAGAAAAGAATGTTTATTTTCTATAAGTGCAGTTTTCTAGAGAAGTGTGTATGGGTACAAAATAAGGTGTTTGAGAAATACTTTAATTTAAAAGAATTGTCGTTGTTAATTGGGTATGGAAAGACAGGCAATAGAAAGAAGTCAAACCTAGAAACTGCTTCATCTGTCTAGATAAAACTTCCCTCGGACTTAAGATTGAAACAAGCTGGTAAATTTGCGGGTTGAATTTATGTGGTAAGGGCATTCAAAAAGAATTGGCTGTGAAGAAATTTATCTCATAATATAGACAGGTTACAACAGCCTGAGAATAGGACAAAAATGAGAGAAATCCCTTAGACAGACAACGAAAACTATAACAGTCGCCCAAGGGAACCCCAAGTAACCACGTAAGAAAATTACAATGCAAAGTGTAGTCAAATCTAAAATAGGAGAAAATGCAGCAGTGGCTAAAGACTGGTGTTACCTCAAGTGGCTTCAAGTCTTCGAACTGAGTCTACTTTTCTGCAACAGTCATACACATATAATAGTAGAAAACCCTCATTGCCCAAGCCACAAAATTGCTCCTACCTTAAGGAGGAGACACCATCTCAAACAAGAAAATAATGACTATTATAAGTTGACGTAACAATGATGGTAACCACTTATGTTAAGAAGAGTTAGGAACAACATGGCTCGGAAAGAGATCGCACTGTACGCAAGCCTAACAATGGCGAGACCATAGGAAAGATGGTATTGCGCAAGAAGAAGCAGGTAGTTTGGTAGGGTTATAAAATTTTTGCTCCAAAATTGCCACATCATACAAGGCTTAAAGCTTGGTAGCTATCGAGAGTCGAAGAGGAAAAGCTACAGGATGTGTGGAAAAAGTAGGACTTGGACAACTCGTAAAGAGGATAGTAAAAATAATACTTGCAAACCAATCTCAGAGTAAATATTCAACACCATAAGGTTGTGCAAACATTTACATCTTTAGTAGAGAACAAAACTTAAGAAAAGAGGTGTGAAAAACCTTGACTTTTATAAATTAAAAGAGTGAGAAACACCTGCATAGTAGAACTGCGGTGCGGAGAACCCCTATAAGGCCTACACTACGAGATTACTCTGCTAACAAAAAAAAAAATGCATCTTTCACAAAAATTACAGTCCAGTGGGGAGAAGCCTACTGTGTCGAGAGTTAAATTAACCCATGTGTGTGCAAAAACTTTATATACAAACGTAGGGTCCAAATAGAGGAATTAAAGTCAGCCCAAAATCTAGTAAATAATTTACATAAGTCATTACAGTACAAACAGGAACTTGGGCGAGGCGAAATACCCTCCAAACCCCTTGCTCATT
This sequence comes from Pinus taeda, assembly GCA_000404065.3. Taxonomy (NCBI): domain Eukaryota; kingdom Viridiplantae; phylum Streptophyta; class Pinopsida; order Pinales; family Pinaceae; genus Pinus; species Pinus taeda. The sequence goes on along the minus strand of APFE031007649.1, from coordinate 75,987 downwards.
GAATTATAAAAGACCTGGAGGAATTATTCCCCTCGAAAACATATGAGAATCTCTAGAGCAGCAGGAAAGGCCACAGCCGAAGGTATTTCCGTACCTGGAATTCTGTTATGGGCGGAGATGGGGTCTTCCCTTAGTCATGGCTAGGCCACCAAGTAAAGGTAGGCACCCGGCTTGTACAATCGCAAAACGTATAACACAAATTAAATATCAGAGAAAGCTATGCCATCTACAGTAGCAACAATTCAAGGTAATATAACTTCAGTTCCTTGTCAAGGAACTTACCTGCTAAAGAAGCCTCGGCCAGTATATGAATAGCACTATCCCAAAGCTACAGGACGCTTCCATAGCAAAACTTACGTGCAGATGAGTAACCTAGTGTCAACGAGAGCCATTATATGAATAATAAAAAAAAAAACAAGGAGCGCATAATCAAATGGTGCAGGGTAACCATAATTCTATTCGTCATTACCTGAAGAGTTGATGACCGACAACCAGTATTTGGACAAGGATTATAAGTCAGCTCCTAGGTCTGAGTGCACAGGCAGAGCCCGAACAAACCCTCAGAGAGGGAGAATCGACTAACCAAATGAGTCAACTCCCGAGACCATCGATAGAATAGGTTGACAGCTGGTGAAAGAAGATTACCCAGCCACCATTGGATTGAATGATGTGTTTCCCCATCGTCGATACAACGGGGATTACCATGCAAGGTAGAGGAAGAGACATGCCTGTCGGCCTCGTACAGTACGGAGTTGGACAGGAGTTAATTCACTTGAAAACAGATAAGGCATGTCACGTGATGGCCGAAGGAAAATCAAAAGATAACTCATTACCAAATGCCGCGTGGATCTCATGCATAAGACTTTTGTAAACCAATATAAAAAACAATACACCAGCTTTAAATCAATGAAACGTGGAATGCAAGTGGTGGCGTAAGTAAATCAATTCCCTTAGTTATCCATGGGTATGGGAATTATATAAATATGTGTATATATATATATATATATATATAATCCTGCGTGGAGACATTACAAGTGGTATCAGAGCTTAGGGACAAAAACGGTGGCCTCTAGGGACTGAAAACTATCAACCCACTATATTTGGAACTTATTTCGTTCCTAATGAGTGTATAAGCAAACAAATAATGTGATAACCCTTCCATTATTACTTGTTTTGTGGTAAGTACAGGAAAAACAGGGGACTGACAACATGAGGAGAATAGACAGCGCGTCCCACAGGTTTGGGTTGGGTCAGGGGCCTACAGTGGGTTCTGGAAAAAATCCCAAGTTATGGGTTTAGCTAGGTGAGGAAGTGCGCAATACCAATCTGGTGATTTTGGAGACAATACAAGAGCTGAAAAATGAGATGGCCTGGTTACGGGAAGATAATGCAAGGTTAACTATGGAGCAGGAGAGAATCATAAAAAGCTTATCCAACAGGTAGAATCAGTAGCCGCTGAATCCCAGTGCTAAGCAGCAAAGAATGTTAGGAGAACAGAATCTCCACACAGATCCTGAAGAATCAGAAGGAAGGGAGGAGGAATGCCCAGATAATGTCTCCGAATAGAAAACATCCAAAAGGCAACGGATAGCGTTACAAGGGGAACTCTGTAAAATCAAGCCACCACACTTTGAAAGAGAACAAGAGGAAGCAACGAAGGCCTAGTTGATCAATGTGAACAAATACTTCCAGCTGTATGAGTATGATCACATCCTCAAGGCATGGTTGGCCATTTTCCAATTACAGGAAAAGGCCACCTTGTGGTGGGACGAGGTTAAGATGGTAAACGGAGTAAGCAAACAAAATATCACATGGGAGAAATTTCAAAGATATTTTAAGGAAAGGTACCTGACCGAGCACTTCTACGACGAGAAGAAAACAAAATTTCGTGACCTGCGGTTGGGGCAACAAACTATGGATGAATTTATTACTCGCTTTACCTCCCTACTCTGTTATGTTCCCTATATACGGGAAGAAAAAGCTAAAGTATATAGGTTTGTTAGCAGCTCACTGTTGAGTATGAGGTCCAAAGAATTGAATTTGACAACCCAAAGACGATGGATGAGGCTATCCGCAAGGCCCTAATTTTCTATCAGCAAAGCAAGTAGAAAGGAGATGTTCTAGGTAAGAAGTGGGTCGATAAGAAAAGCAGCAAATTGGTTGGAAGTACTAAAAGTAATCGTGGTGGAGGTAGCAAAGGATTCGCCAAGGGGAAAATCAGCAAAAATTCATAGAAACTTTTGCTTCGATTAAATTCCCCCAATGAGTCCAGAACCAATGATCAATCAAAGAAAATAGACAATGAAGGGACAGCAAGGCCCCAGTGCAATGTTTGGGCTGTGGTGAACCCCATTATGTTAAAAGCTGCCCCCAGCGAAAAGGAGCTGAACACGTTTCCCAGGTATATGAAGCCTCTATAGTTGGCGACGTAGGACAAACTCTGCCAAAAAATTAATGCCGCTTTGGAAGATCGCCAGGCGGAGTACCAGCCGACCATGGTGGAATTTGAAGATAAACTCTTAGACCTTGCTGTAACTATTTTAATTGACCCTCGTGCAACGTTAAGTTATATTAGTCCTAGAATTTTGGAGCATTGTAAGTTGCAGCCTATTAAGTTTAAGCCCCCCTGGCTAGTTTAGTTGGCAACAGGGGCAAAAACGCGGGTAATGGCTATGGTCAAAAATTACCCAATAGATATAGCAGGATAGTCCATGACAACAGATTTAAATGTGCTTCCCCTGGGCTCGTACGATTTATTGATTGGTATGGACTGGCTAGAAAAACACTGGTCCATAATTAATTGTAAAACCAAGACTATCAATTATAAGGATGAGCTCGGAATAAAACAAGAGGTGCAGGGGATTAAGCGGCTAGTGCACATTCGACCCATAACTACCTCGTAGTTAGCAAAATGCATCAGGAAGGGGTCTCAAATGTATGCCATCCAAGTGGGGTACGCCAACTCGAAAGACAAAACAACCACATTGGAGAATATTCTTGTGATACAAGAATTTGCCGATGTATTTCTGGAAGAGATACCCAGATTGCCACCCAAAAGGGACATAGTTTTTACCATAGAATTGGTGCCAAGGGCAGCCCCAGTCTCTCGATCACCCTGTAGAATGAGTGTACCAAAATTGACAGAGCTGAAGATGCAATTACAGGAGCTGTTGGAGAAAAGGTACATTCACCCCAGTGTGTCCCCTTGGGGAGCCCCGGTATTGTTCGTTAAGAAAAAATACGGAACTCTCCGCATGTGTATGGATTGTTGTCAATTAAATAAATTGACAATAAAAAACAAGTACCCTCTGCCCCGTATTGATGAACTGTTCGACCAGGTCAAGGGAGCAACAATTTTCTCAAATATTGATTTGTGATCAAGGTATCACCAAATCCAGATTAAAGAGGAAGACATAGCTAAGATATCTTGTAGGACTCGGTATGGCCACTATGAGTTTGTGGTGTTACCCTTCGGGTTGACTAATGCCCCTGCCACCTTTACGTGTCTGATGAACAATGTGTTTCATCGGTATTTAGATAATTTTTTGTTGATCTTTATTGACGACATATTGATTTACTCTCGAGCTAAAGAGGAGCATCAAGATCACCTCAGGTTAGTATTGCAACCCTCTGAGAACACCAATTATATGCTAAGTTTAGTAAATGTGAATTATTTAAGGAGCAGATACAGTATTTAGGCCACATCATCACTAAAGATGGGATTGTCGTGGACCTTGAATAGATAAAGACCATTATGGAATGGCTAGTACCCAAAGATGTGGCGGATATCTGATCTTTCATGGGGCTGGCAGGTTATTACCGACGATTTGTAGAGGGATTTTCAAGAGTAGCTTATCCAATCACATCCTTGCATAAAAAAGGGAGAAACTTCAGGTGGACTCCTGAATGTCAAAGAAGTTTTGAACAACTTAAATATCTACTCACCACGGCACCTATTCCAAGCATAGTCGACCCCAGTAAAGAGTATGAGGTGTGTACTGACGCAAGTAAGGAAGGGGTAGGAGGTGTGTTAATGCAGGAAGGAAAGGTTATAACATATGTATCAAGGAAGTTGAAAGAGCATAAGCAGAAATATTCTGCTTATGATCTAGAGTTGGCAGCTGTGATTCATGCCCTGAAAATGTGGTGACATTACCTCATGGAGAATTTTTTTTTGTTACTGACAGACTACCACAGTCTAACCAATTATTTCAGCCAACCCACTCTAAATGTGAGACACACATGGTGGGCAGATTTTCAGAGCAGTTTTGATTTGGAGATCAAGCATTTAAAGGGGAAGGAGAATCAGGTGGCTAATGCATTGAGTCAGAAGTTGCAATGCTTATACGAGGTTTCTTGCAGTGAAGAGAAAAGCCCCTTCGGGGAAATGATTAAAAAGTTAGCCAAACAAGATGTTGTTTACCAGCAAATAAAACAGCAAGTGGAGCTACCGAACAACAAAGAAAAACAACCAGATCATGCTTTGGATGTTGCTGGAATGTTGTACTATAAGGGTAGGCTGTACGTGCCCAATCAGTACAATATTAAAAATCTGATATTGGATGAGTATCATTGGAGTCATTATACCAGACACCCAAGTTATCAAAAGATGATCGCTACACTCCGGAAAGAAAATTATTGGCTGGGAATGAAGAAATCTTTGGTTGGATACTTGGCTCAATGTCTAGAATGTCAACAAATTAAAGCAGAACACCAACATACTGTGGGTTTGTTACAACCAATACCCATTCCGGAATGGAAGTGGGAAGCCATCACTATGGATTTTATAACAGGTTTGCCTAAATCAAACAAGAACAATGACTCCATCATGGTAGTGGTGGACAAGCTAAGTACGTCAGCACATTTTATACCAGTGCAATCTACATACAGAGTTGCGCAGATCGCCCATGTATTCATGAAAAATATATTTAAGCTGCATGGTTTACCAAAGACAATAATTTCATACTGTGATGTAAAATTTACGTCGGTCTTCTGGAAGACATTGTTTGAAGAATTGGAAACTCAGTTGAGCTTTAGCACAACTTATCACCCTCAAACCGATGGGCAGACTGGATGGGTGAACCAGGTGGTGGAAGATATGTTGAGGGCATATGTGATGCAGAAACCAAACAAGTGGGAGGACTATCTTCATTTGGTTGAGTTTTCATACAATAATGGCTACCACACATCATTGCAGATGAGCCCTTTTGAAGCATTGTATGGGCGAAAGTGCCACACCCCCTCAAGCTGGAGTGGACCGAAAGACAGACTAAGGTTAGCCCTTGAAATGCTTAATGAAATGGAGGAACTGGTTAAAAAGGTGCGTTCTAATCTGAAGGCAGATTAGGATAGGCAAAAGAACTTCGTTGACCGAAAAAGGAGGTTTAAGGAATTGCAGGTCGATGATCATGTGTATGTCAGAATTCGAGCAAAAAAGAGCACACTACATTGGAGCAGGTGTGCTAAATTGGCACCTCGATACTGTTGACCATTCCAAATATTAGCGAGAATTGGGCCAGTGGCTTACTAGCTCGCTCTACCTAGTCACATATGAGTCCACAATGTTTTTCATATCTCCGTGTTAAAAAAAATATGTTTATGATCCTAAACATGTGATTAATTGGCAGGAGATTCATGTGATAATTATCTCCAAAAGATCAATCTAAATGTTTTCTCTTAAAAGAAAAACTGACTCAGGATGTTGCATGTTCCAGGTAGAACTGGAAGGAGAAATCTGGGTCGAACTGTTGAGCATCCTCGACCAGAGAGAAGTCACGCTGCGAAAGAAAGATATTACCCAAGTTAAAGTGCAATGGCAGCACTTTGGGCCTAATGAGGCCACTTGGGAGGATGAAGAATTCATGAAATAGGCTTACCCAGGGTTGTTTAGAACCAAAGGACATCGAGACAATGTCTAATTTTAGGAGAGGGAGATGTCATAACCACAGACTATTCTAAATATTTTTATTTACCTCACTTAAAGAAAAGACACCAAGGAAAGGATGATGATTATTATATGTTGCATGAATTAATTAATATTTATTTTTATTTCAGAAATGGAATTGTCGAATAATTTCCCACTAACATGGATGTTATGTAGCTTCTGAAGAGTTCATATATTTAAACAAAAAATACAAACGGTTGCAAAACATAACCACCTTTCCCCTCCCTAACCATGGAATGGATTCCAGGAAAAAGGGAAGAAGGGGGAAAAATACGTTGTGCTGTAGAGGACAGGTAGTGGAGGGGAAAAAGGGTTGGCTTACCATGTCTGGTGAGGATCGGATGGTAGGAGCGCAAAGTGCTACAACTAGCAAAGGCAGTTGTCTTTGAGCAAGCGAGGGGGCATACTCATCTCGAAAGACAGTCTCATGGTGTGGTGGAGGACTAGCTACAGAGTACAGGGTGACCATATCTAGGAAACAGAAAGGAGAAGTGCATTTACAGAGGACGACACAGGTATGTGGCTCTGACTTAATCCTAAAGAAAAGAATGTTTATTTTCTATAAGTGCGGTTTTCTAGAGCAGTGTGTATTGGTACAAAATAGGGTGTTTGAGAAGTACTTTAATTTAAAAGAATTGTTGTTGTTAATTGGGTATGGAAGGACAGGAAATAGAGAGAGGTCAAACCCATAAACTGCTTCATCTGTCTAGATAAAACTTCCCTCCGACTTAAGATTGAAACAAGCTAGTAAATTTGGGGGTTGATTGTATGTGGTAAGGGCAGTCAAAAAGAATTGGCTACAAAGAAATTTATCTCATAATATAAACAGGTTTCGAGAACCTGAGAATAGGACAAAAAAGAAAGAAATCCCTTAGACAGACAACGAAAACTATAACAGTCACCCAAGGGAACCCCAAGTAACCACATAAGAAAATTATGATGCAAAGCATAGTCAAATCCAAAATAAGAGAGAATGCAACAGTGGCTAAAGACCGATGTTACCTCAAGTGGCTTCAAGTCTTCGGACTGAGTCTACTTTTTTGCAACAGTCATACATATATAATAGTAGAAACCCCTCATTCCCCAAGTCATGAAGTTGCTCCTACCTTAAGGAGGAGACACCATCTCAAACAAGAAAACAATGACTATTATAAGCTGACGTAACAATGATGGTAACCATTTATGTTAAGAAGAGTTAGGAACGGCATGGCTCGGCAGGAGACCGCACTATACGCAAGCCTAACAGTGGCGAGACCATAGGAAAGCTGGTATTGTGCAAGAAGAAGTAGTTAGTTTGGTAGGGTTATAAACTTTCTACTCCTAAATCACCACATCATACAAGCCTCGAAACCTGGTAGCTATCGGGAGCTGAAGAAGAAAAGGTACAGGATGTGTGGAAAGAGCAGGACTGGGACAGATCATAAAGAGGATAGTAAAACAAATACATGCAAATCAATCTGAGAGTGAATATTCAACACCATAAGGTTGTTCAAACATTTACATATTTAGTAGAGAACAGAACTTGAAGAAGAGAGGTGCAAAAAACCCTAGCTTTTATAAATTAAAAGAGTGAGAAACACCTGCACAGTGGAACGATGGTGCATAAAACCCCTGTCATTCCTACACTACGAGATTACTCTGCTAACAAAAAAATTAAATACATCTTTCACATAAATTACAATCCAGTGGGGAGAAGCCTACTATGCCGAGAGCTAAATTAACCCATGTGTGCGCAAAAACTGTATATACAAACGTAGGGTATGAACAGAGGAATTAAAGTTGGCCCAAAATCTAGCAAATAATTTACATAAGTCATTACAGTACAAACTGGAACTTGGGCAGGGAAAAATACCCTCCAAACCCCTTGCTCATTGAATTATAAAAGACCTGGAGGAATTATTCCCCTTGAAAACATATGAGAATCTCTGGAGCAGTAGGCAAGGCCACAGCCGGAGGGATTTCCATACCTGGAATTCTGTTCTGGGCAGAGATGGGGTCTTCCCTTAGTCATGGCTAGGCCGCCGAGCAAAGGTAGGTGCCTAGCCTGTACAATTGCAAAAAATATAACACAAATGAAATATCAGAGAAAGTTATGCTGTCTATAGTAGCAACAATTCAAGGTAATATAACTTTAGTTCCGTGTCAAGGAACTTACCTGCTAGAGGAGCCCTGGCCAATATATGAATAACACTGTCCCAAAGTTGCAGGCCACTTCCATAGCCAAACTTACCTACAGATGTGTAACCTAGTGTCAACGAGAGCCATTCTATGAACAAAAAAAAAAAAAAAAACAAGGAGCGGATAATAAAATGGTGTAGGGCAACCATAATTTTGTTCTTCATTACCTGAAGAGTTAATGAGTGAACCACCAGTATCCGAACAGGGACTGTAAGTCGGCTCTTGGGTCTGTGTGCATAGGTGGAGCCTAAACAAACCCTCAGAGAGGGAGAATTGACTAACCAAATGAGCCAACTCCCGAGACCGTCGATAGAATAGGTTGGGAGCCTGCGAAAGAAGATTACCTAGCCATCGTTGGATTGAATGATATGTTTCCCCACCATCGATACAGTGGGGATTACCATGCAAAGTAGAGGAAGAGACATGCCTACCGGCCTCGTACAGCACGGAGCCGGGCAAGAGTTAATTCACTTGAAAACAGATAAGGCATGTCACATGATGGCAGAAGGAAAATGAAAAGATAACTCATTAGCAAACGCCCCATGGCTCTCATGCATAAGACTTTTGTAAACCAATATAAAAAACAATACACTAGCTTTAAATCAATGAAACGTGGAATGTAAGTTGTGGCGTAAGTAAATCAATTCCCTTAGTTATCCATGGGTATGGGAATTATATATATATATATATATATATATTATATATATATATATATTATATATATATATATATATATATATATATATATAAGTCCTAACATTACCAATATAGATTTATCTTAAATACCGATTTAATATGAGCTTACAAAGATCTAATTTTTCAAGTGTAATTTTTTTATGAGTTGACATTATTTAAATGTTTTGTATAGTTAATTTTTATTTTTTTGAGATATGAGAAAAAATTCAACTTTGATGACTCACCACACCTTTACACATCATAATACTATAAATAATATAGTATACTATAAATAATATCGAATACTATGATAATAAAAACAACATAACTGCATCAACAAGAGAGGAGGTGACCAACAAATGTTAGTGTGAAAATTAGCTGATCTTGACTCCATTGTGGGGAATATTTGGGATTCGAAAAAAGAGTGATGCCAAAAATGTCATCCTTCTCTTTGTCATTTTCACCTCACTTCTATTCATTTGATAGGACATCAAAATATTTGCAGAATTAACCATCGATATAAAGTTGGCTAATTGAATCAAAATATTCCAAAATTAACCAACACAATATGATCATGATGATGGTGGTTAATGTCCACCGAGGTCAAACATTGGTCTATTGGACCTAAAGAAACAAATTATTTATTTTGATTTAAGATTTTATTCCTATGCTCAAAAAGCTTGGAGAGAAGCCTCCCAAGCTCACTATAATTTTGACATTGTAAAAGGCTAGGAAGGCCAGTATTGTAACAAAGATTATGAAACTGGGATCTAATGTGGTTGTACGCGGGGCACTCTAAGAGGAAGTGGTTTTCATCGTCGATGTTCCTATTCTCACATATATGGCAGATCCTTTCCATCCATGGCGTTTTAGGAATTGCCCAACTACCTGTTTCACTATGGAGCTCATGAGAATTCGTTCTAATCTTTGCTATATTAATTTTCTTCTTTGAGCTAGTTAAAATAGAGAGATACTTTTGATCTTCTAGGGTGGGGTTGATGACCTTCTTATAATAACTTAATTTTCTTTTAGCTTGCTAAATCTTTCTCACACCACTTTTTTTCTTTGAACTTAGAAGTAACAATATCTTTAATGTTATTTAGGTTTTTCAATGCATCATTCTCATAGATGGTTGTAAGAATAAAAGACTTCGGATCAGGAAAAGAAAATTGTCATGCAAATTCAAAAACATTTGAAACTTACCTTCCAGCGATCGCGCAAGCCCTTCAAGGTTGCTTATAATCAATTTGTGAAGATCTTCTCCGGCCCAAAATGGAGAGATGAGTAGACTGATGAGAATACATATGCCGCATCCTATGAGTATTGGCTCTGGTACCAATTGCTTAAAATAAACACAATGATCATATTCACTTCTAACATATTTCTGACTCAACATGAAAGAATCAAACTTCTTATACCACTGCTGAGGCGACTGCTTCAGGCCATATAATGACTTCTTGAGCATGCAGACAAACTTCTCATTGTGATGCTGAACAAACCCTTCTGGTTGTTCCATATATATTTCCTCATTTAAGTCTCCATGTAGAAATGCAGTCTTAACATCTAATTGGTGCAACTCTAAATCAAGCAAAGCCACTAATGCTAACACAATTCTAATTGAAACAATTTTAACCACTGGTGAAAAAATCTCATGAAAGTCAATACCGGCTTTCTAAGAAAACCCTTTTGCAACCAGTCGCGCTTTGTACCTGTCTTCCGTATCATTCAGACCCTGTTTCAGCTTGAAAACCCATTTTTACCCCACAGTTTTCCTGTCTTTCGGAAGCTCAACCAGATCCCATGTCCCATTCTTATCCAAGGCCATCATTTCATACTTCATGGCTACTTTCCACTTGTCACTTTTCAAACCTTTTATTGCTTCCTGATAGCACAGAGGTTCATCGTCATTAGCAGTAAATGAAACTGAAGTAACATAATCATCATACCTTCTCAGTGGTCGTTTGATTCTTGTCGACCTCCTTAAGGATGTTTCTGGCGCTTCCTTGATTGGTTGACTACCATCTGTAGGAACGTCTTGATGATCAGTATCTGAGACCTGTTCATGATCTAAACCTGAACCCTGTTCATGTTCTAATTCTGAAACCTGTTCATGACTATTATCTGAACTATGATCATCATGACTATCATTAGAAATGCTATCAAATTGAATGTGCTGAAATTCAGATACATCATCCTGTTTCAATCTACTATCTACATCTAACTGTATAAGAGAGGATTCATTAAACTTTACATCTCTGCTGATGATGATTTTGTGGGTAGTAGGATCCCACAATCTATATCCCTTTGTTCCAACACCATACCCAACAAAGATATACCTTTTAGACTTTGGATCTAATTTAGTTCGTTGATGTTTAGGCACTAGAGCATATGCATCATAACCAAACACTCTAAGTTTAGAATAGTCACAAGGGTGTCCTTTCCATACCTCTTGCGGAACCTTGCAGTCTATTGCCGTCGATGGAGATCGATTTATCACATAACAAGCCCTTGCCACTGCTTCCGTCCACAACTCCTTTTGCAACCCGGCATTACTCAACATACTCCTTGATCTCTCTAGAAGAGTCCTATTCATGTGTTCAACAACTCTATTTTGCTGAGGAGTATAAACCGTGGGCTTATGTCTCTCGATCCCTGCATCCTTGCAATAGCTGTCAAAATCCTTGGAAGTAAACTCACCACTATTGTCAGTTCTTAAACATTTTATTGTTCTACCAATGTTGTTTTCTACCAATGCTCTAAACTGCTTGAAAACTGAAAATATATCAGACTTCCTTTTCAACATGTAGACCGACACCTTCCTAGAAAAGTCATCAATAAATGATACAAAATAAGACGAACCACCATATGAGGTTGTAGGGGAAGGTCCCCAAACATCTGAATGGATATAATCAGGTATGCCGTTACTAGTATGTTTGCCTGTTTTAAACTTTTGTTTACTTTATTTTCCAAACAGACAATTCTTACATAAATCTAATTTTCCAAACTTCAGATTTGGAAGTAACTTGCGATCAGACAAAATTTTCAACCCTCTTTCACTCATATGCCCCAATCTTTGATGCCATAAGCGAATGGAACTACTGTCATGTTCAGACACCGTAGACACAAAATCTGACCCTGTACCTCCTTCTAACTGAAATAGATTTCCTACTTTCTTAGCTTTCATAACTAGTAAAATCCTTGCTAAAATTTCATTTACTCCACCTTGAATTTAATAGTTTTATATCCATTTGAATCAATTGCTGTCTAATGAAATCAAATTTTTTTCTTTAAATCTAGTACACTGTCTCACATCAGTGTAAGTATTCTAGTGTCCCATTCAAACATTTGTGTTGTATGCTCCCAATCCCCACAATATTACATTGGTACATCATTACCCATGTACACAACTCCATCATTAATTGATTTATATGTCTTAAACCATTCTTTATGGATACACATGTGGTTTCATGCACTGGAATCTAACAACCAATGTTGATCATGATTTGACACACTAACTGATAATACTTCATCACTCATACCTGAACCAGATGTCAAACCTGTATCTGTCCCATTTTCCTCCTTCTTCTCTGTCGAAGAATCTGCTTTTGAAGTTTGTTGTTGTCGCTTCTAGCAGTCCTTCTTTAAATGCTCTGATTTGCCACAAAACCAACACTTTAGCTTACTCTTCTTCCCTTTCGACTTTGAACGTGAGTCACTCGGCTTTCTGGGGCGTCTTTCTTTCGAGCGACCTCTAACCATCATAACTTCTGATGTAGAGGTTTTGGAATGCGACCTTCTCCTTGTTTCTTCCGATAATAAGGATGCAACTACATCATCAAACTCAATAGTTTCTGATGAACTAAGACTTATATAAGTAACAAAATGATCCCATGACTCGGGCAACGAGCACAATAAAGTAATAGCTTTATCCTCGGATGGAATTTTTACTTCTATACTCTGTAATTGCACAAGAACAGTATTAAAAGCATTTAAATGATCAACAATTGATGTAGCTTCCTTCATTCGCAAACAGTACAACTGTTGCTTCAGGAGAATCCTATTGGTTAAGGATTTGGTAATGTACAGTTTCTCCAGTTTCGTCCACAAACCAGCAACTGTTGTCTCTGACATGATATTAAACAGGACGTCATCAGCTAGACACATTCGAATAGCACTTATCGCTCTTTCATCCATCTCGGCCCACTCATTATCTGTGATGTTGTAAGGCTGTTTGGATTTGCCCAACAATGTCTTTGCCATGCCATGTTGGACAAGCAAATCATGCACCTTCACCTTCCAGATCTCGAAATTATTCTTGCCATTAAACTTCTCAATTTCAAACAAGGCACTCTGAGTTTTCGCAATCTTGTATCAACCAAAAAACACAATAATCTCCAAAAAACCAACTTTAAATAAATGAAGTTTGTGTTTAAAAAATGCCTTTGCCTTTAAAAAGAAACAAATATCTGCCCTTTGTACTTCACATAAAAATTTCTGCCAAATGCACTTCTCATAATTTAAAAATACATCTTTAAAAAAAAACCTCAATGCTCACAAAGTTCTGGGGTATCCACCAACCTCCACAAACTAATTCAATAACACATACGCACCAGGTATATATATATCACAACACATAAAACTTCACGCACCAGATATACATACCATTGAGATATATAGTATGGCAGAGGCCGGTAACAAACGAACGACACCACTCAACGTAATGATGAAAGTCACTTCTGAGAGAAACTCTGTTGTCATACACCATGATTTACAGAATCTTCCATACACCAGAATCTTCCACAGGCAACGCACCAGGTAAGTGTACGCATCAGCAGTTCTGCGCACCAGCAATCTCCACGTAGCTGGACAGCAGTTCAACAAAGTCAACGCATCTCCACGCAGCAATGTTTACTGATATGGGCGAATTAGCTATACCTGGTTTGATCACTTAATGATTCGATTTAGGCCAAATCGCAAAAGACTTTGTGTGTAGCCGAGAGTCGCAGACTGCAATAACAAAAGGGTACATCTACACCTATCAAAACTATTGTATGTTGTCAATGACGAGTGGTCCCAAACCTCGTGTCATTACCTTGGTTACCACTCTTCTGCCTCAGATTTGGGGAATGGACATGGCTTCTCCAATCAATTCTAGTCCTTCACTCCTTCATGTGTGGATCTTTCAATTTGATTTAAACGCGTGTTCAACCCTCGTGAATATTGTAAATCACTGGCCAGCAGCTTTACTCAGTGCACCAGCAGCTCCACGCAGTACCAGCAACCAAACGCACGCACGCTGCCAGCAACCAAACCATGCTCCAGCGCAACAGCAATGCCTCCACGCAGGTCTCCACGCACCAGCACGCAATGGTCACACGCATCAGCATACACACTTCAACTCGAGCACGCACCTCCACCAGGCAATCTCAGCACCTCCAGCACGCACAAATAGTCATTTGCCAGCCAGCAATCAGCACCAGGCACCAGTGCTCCAACATCACTATGATACCACTTGTAAGGACTCTGGACACCACATCTCCACAATGGTATGATATTGTCCACTTTGGGCCTAAGCCCTCATGGATTTGCTTTTTGGACTTACCCCAAAAGGCCTCATACCAATGGAGATATTTCTTCATCCTTGTATACCCATGATCCTCCCCACTTCTAGTGAATGTGGGAATTTGGTCGTATACCCAACAGCGATATCCAGAGACGACAATGAAGCTGAAGGTGAGAATGAAAATCATAAATCCATAATCATATCTGGCTTTGATTTTAGGGCACATCCGTACGAATGTTGAGGTTGCACCTCTACACGTTGAGCCACCATAAAAGCCATTTAAGTTGTATGGAATTCATTTTTAAATCTATCTTTATAATAAATTTGGAAATTTATATTTACTTGCTTAAATCCACTTTTATATTAGATTTATCATGAGTTTGTGGGGATTAGATTGGGAAAATATGTCCAAATTTTTTTCTTCCGTGAAAATGGGTAATTAGTAACAGTGAAGAAGAAAATGGGTAATTAGTAACAGTGAAATGAACGAGGTCATGGATGTATGTATACAAACTATTACATATAAAACTTCGGATGTAATATGGGTGGTGGTCAATTAATTCCTAGAAATATAAATTTATAGTTTCTATATATATACTATGTCTTATTTCTAGTTTTTAATATTAATGTGTTAATTTTACAGTGAATATTCAAAATAGTGTTATATTTAGTTACACATTATTAAAATTGTTTAAGTATTAAATGAGATAGAGTTTTTTTTAAAATGTTTAGTATTAAATGAGATAGAGTTTAACTTTATAGTATTATAAATTGAGTGGGAATACAATTTTTAAAGTGCAAACATTTTCTTCTATTTTTTTTAGTTTATTACTGATTTTGTAAGTTTTTTTAATTTTTCAATCTAATATTTTCATCTAAACATGATATATGAACTTATTTTAAAATTAATCCCTTATTAAATTCAATTAAATTTATATTTACAATCTAATGAGTATTAATTCATTCAAAAATAAATTTACTTTGTACTTTATTAAATATTAATCTCTATTATTTATAATAAAATAAATTTTTTAAATTATCTAACTTTTGATTATATTTAATTCATTAGAGGATGCATTTACTTTATACTTCATTACTGAATAAAAATTAACATCATCTCACCCTAAACATTAAATGCTTAAACAGACTTTTTTTTTTAATTAATTAAGTGATGTTAGACTATTTTGTTTTTATTAAATTTTTAATTTATATTGAATAAAAAAACCATTTCCATTATATAAAATTAAGAAAACAATTTTTAAGTTAATATAATTTTTATTTAAATAATATTGAGATATATTTATTTTATAAAAAATTAACAGACTACCAAAATTAATAAAATTCAATACTCGTCCTTTTATGGATGAAATACCATGTACTCACTGAATAAACACACTGCTGTGGCAACTATATATGGTTCGAGTGTGAATCCAGCTCCACGTGCAACGTAGTTTACCACTATAGCCAATAGCCCTCCCAACAACGTTGCCACCATTCTGTTTAATCCCTTGCTCAAAGTTGCACCTGCCACAATACACACAATACTTTAAATCACCCTCTCTTTATGTGGAAATAAATCTATGGATATGGATAAATATGGATAAGCATGTAATAAGTTAATGATTAGTTCATTGTTTTTATTTGTTGTTTCGAATATAAATAATGTCATATTTTAATAGAGGAAAATAATACGATTAAAACAGAATGGAAATATAGTGAATCAATTTTTGGTTTATTATATTGCCGTTTCATCTGATCTTTTGATATCATATTCCAAATACAAAATGGAAATGCAGTCAACTAAATTTTAGTTTAGTATAGGGTGTTTAATATTTGTATAAAGTTTTTGATATAATATTCCATACACAAAATGAAAATGCAGTGAACTAATTTTTAATTTATCAAAATAAGGTTTAATATTTAAAGAGACAAATGAAAAATAAAACAAATGAATATTATAAACAATGTTTATTTAAAAATGCAGTGCATTGTTTATATAAAAATGTAATGAACCAATCTTTAACTTATTAGATAGTTTTTAATATTTACATAGAGAAAATGATACCAGAAAATAAAACAAGTGAATAGCTGCACTGAATTCGAAGATCACGACCACTGTCATGATGGCCCAGACAGCCATTTCCCCCGAGCTCTTAAACAATGGATTGACGAAATAAAAGAGCGAAACCAGAGCAAGTCCGATTCCCACCTTTATAGAATGCACAACTTTCCTCGGATCGTCTGCTGCAATTCGCCAGGCCATGTTGCAGAGAGAAAGAAATCCATCTAATACTTGGAGGATTTTCTCAAACACTCGAATATGCAATGGCTAGGGAGCCGCATGCTCGAATTCGAAGAAGCCTTCGGAAATGCTTATCTCCCATTCCAGAACGGTTATCCCCCATCCAAAGTTGGATGCATTTTCGTTCGACCTAGCCATGGCAACGATTGAATATTGTTGCAGAGTGGATTTGTTTTATAGAATTTCAGAGATTAGGAAACTCATGGATCTCGAAACCCTAGAGACCAGAGAACAGAAACCTCTTCTTATAAGTCGAGCTTACGTACGCTGCACGGTATCACTCTTCATCACCCCCATCAATTGAATCTTCATTAAAGACAAGGTTGTGATTCATGGTCACACTGCAACACTCCTCTCCTTTCTCCCGGAATCTCTAAATAATCGAGCATGTCGAGAGTGTGAGGAACACATCTGATATTATGCAGTTTGCGTATCGCTGCTTCTTGTTTTTAATCGGCTAGGGTTATGCAGAATTTCCCACCATGGCGTATGCAGATCGCTGGATTTAGATTTCAAGCTCTCCTTTTATATTTAATCAACTTATTGTGCCTTAAAAGACATAAGGATTATTTATCATTTGCCATGCATTATGTTAATACTGATAAATATTTAATCAGCTGTCTTTCCATCTCTTGCATATTTAATCAAATTATTATGCCTTTAAGGCTTTTTATCATTTGCCATGCAATATGCTAATACTGGTATATGTTTAGTCAACTGACCTTCGATAAGACAGATGTGACATAAAGGTGACGCGTTATTTGCAATTTGTGATATGCCTTCTGATATATTTAATGAATTGACCTTCTATTAAAAATAAAAAGGTATGATTAATGATCTGCAATGTTAAATGCTATCTTATATTCAATCAATGTAGTATCTAAGTCTTAGATAGGCTTCCATCATACAAATAATGCTATATAAATATTCTAGATGTATCTGATTATAATATCTAGTTGTATTTCTAGCTAATTTTCGATACATGATTGGTTTAGATGTATAAATATGAATATGGTGTGATTTTTTTTATATATATTTATATGAATATAAAATTTATTAATAATTTAAAAATATATATGT